>CM014732.1:54781218-54848672 GCA_004329165.1 Spatholobus suberectus
GCAACCAAACCTATCCCATATTGCTCCTGTTAAGAAGCTAAAGTATCAATCAAATTCTTGGTATACACTAAAACCAAGAATTCCAACAACCCTATTATAGAAAAAATAGCATAAATAGCTCAAGACAAACAATGCAAAAAAATGATAAGGGAGCAAAATTAAAGCCTTTACAAAGAGTCTATCTATACTCTCCCACCCTTGCTTTCATAGCTTACCTCTCTTCATTGCTTAATCTTCCTTGTAAAACCCAAGTAAAAATCGTTAACTAATAAATCGATAAAATTAAATGCTCACAACAAAAATAGATAGATGGAATACTATTGCTCATCTGACCATGGCAGTCTCGAACCCCATACCTCGTGAATTAAAATTATAGATAGAGAGAAGATTCAAAATTAGAGATATATGTGTAAGAGTAAGTTGGAATGAAAATAAATTAAAGAAGAAGGATTGAAAAAGGAGCAAAGTGGAGACCAAATAGAAGTTATCCCTTTTATATATTGTTATAAATTATGGATTAGTGTTATTGTTATTATTATTATTATTATTAAAGACTAGTGTTATTATTATTAATGTTATAGTCACTTCAATTCTTGTGACATTATTTATTTGTTTCATTACTTATAATTGATTTTCAATCATTATTATTATATCTATTAATATTTACAAAGTTGTTATCAGAGAGAGAAAAAAATTTCGCTCAAAGTAAGGGTAATTCTGATAAACTCTTTCAGTAATACTACATTAATTCTTTCACGATGTAATTAAAACAATTTACTCTTAAAAATTGTGTAGGTAAATCAAGAGTGATAAGTCGATTATTGGAATTGTAAATTTCAAAAAATAAATATTTTTAGACTTTATTAGAGAGAGAAAATTCTTTCCACGTAAAGTAAGGGCAATTCTAACACACTCTTTTAGCAATACTGTATTAATTCTTTCATGACGCTATTAAAACAATTTACTCTTAAAAAATAGAAACAATGCAGGTAAATCAAAAGTGATAAGTCGATTATTGAAATCACAAATGTCAAAAAATACTCTATATATACCTAGGGGGTATTTTATGGTTTCATAACTCTTCTTCTTACCAACCTTTTTGCAGTGTCTCCAATGTCAAACACAGGTTGTGTTTTAGCTATTTTATTCATATATATATATTTTCATTATTCTTACTTCTTCTTCTTCTTAATTAGGAAAATTAAGTGTTTTATTTAATTTTGTTTTTCTCAATCTTATACTGCCTCTACTGCCTAAATCATTGGGAGATATTGCGCATCATCTATGCTTGCAAATGGTGTACAAATTAATTGGCGATATTTATTAGATTCCATGGTATTTATTTTATATGAATATTCTGAAATAAATAACAATAGTCCTAAACAAATAATAACAATAGATTAATATACTAATAAATTAAAATCAATACAAATTTATTTTATATCGAATATTCAATTGTTGTCAAAATTAAAAAAATTTAACAATATTTAATAAATTAGTTGGCTATATTCAATAAATTAATAGATTCAGTGATATTTTAACAATATTCAATTGTTTCCAAAAATAAATTGGTGTACAAATTAATTGGCGATATTCATAATTGGCTGATTTTAATCAATCAATCAATTTTAATAAATTTGTAACAAATAATAAATTAGCTTTCAAAATAAATTGGTGAACACATTAATTGGCAATATTCATATTTGTTTGATTTTAATCAATCAATTTATTTAAATGAATTCTGATAATAAATTAGTTTCCAATAATAGATTGGTATACAAATTTATTTTACATCAAATATTTAATTATTTCCAGAAATTAAAAAAATTTAACAATAGTCAATAAATTAGTTGGTGATATTTATTAGATTCAGTGATATTGTAGTAGAAATGCTAAAACAAAAATCGTAAATTTAAGCTATTATGTTAAAAAGAAAAATACAGTTGCTTTTTATTATTATGAATTTTTATGATTGAAAATATTACTTTAAGTTGTTTTTTTTAAAATTCAATTTGATTGAGAAATACTAAAAGATTCACTTTAAATGTAATAAAATAATGTTAAAATATAATGTCAAAATACTCAATCACTTGCCATCTATTTTCTTTTTAACATTATATTTATTTGATATTATAATAATAATTCTTTCAGTGATATTAATTAATCAAAAATCATAACTTTAAGCTATTATATAAATTAGATTTGAAAATTTTTTAACAATATTCAATTTTTTCTAAAAATAAATTGGTGTGCATATTAATTGGTTGATTTTAATCAATTAATTTGAATGAATTTGTAACAAATAATTTATCAGATGAAATTTTTGTTACTTTTTATCATAATATTAAATAAAATATTTTATCATTTTTTTTATCTGAATATTAGAGTAAATAAGATATTAATAATATTAGATTACATAAAATATTAGTAACATCTTAGTAATATCTTTTTATATTTTTCTTATCTTCTTACATGTTTTTATATTTTATTAGTTAAAGTAATCTTTCTTTTATTAATTACTTAAACAAATTAATATTAAGGATAATTTCACCCAATTCTGTTCGTCAAAAAAGCCTCAGACTTCAATATCCTACTTAGAATAGATAAAATATTAAAATAAAATTAAATGTTGAAGGTATGTAATTGAAATTTTAAATATTGAAATCACACTAAATTAAGGATTTAATTAGATGGAAACAAATTGATATTAAATGAAAACATAATTAAAAGATATGCTGGAAAACTTTTTGTCATTTTCATAACAGTTACCTTCAATATAAAATTCATATTTTTATTGTTATAAAAATCAAGATAAGACCCAAAAAAAGTCAAATATTTACAAAATAAATAGGGGATGACAATATATAAATATATAATTAGACACATTTATGTGGTGCATAAATTTTTAAAAGATATCAATGTAAAATTGACCACTAAATAAAGATATTTACAAAATTATATTTACATGGTGTATAAAAATAATAAAAAAAATGTAATACTTTATATTTGAAATTTGCACTTTAGATGTTTAATTTGTAAGACTTTTAATTTTATATTTGGTTGGTGTATTTGGTTAATGAACTAAAAAATGTTTAATACTTAAATGGTTGGATTGATGATCATGTTTGATTTAAAGTTTTTTTATTTATTTATATTTTTATTGTTTTTTTTCACTTTTTTCACTTTTTTCGCATGTTTTTTATTTTTTAGTTTTTTATTTGCGGGTCGCGGATTGACTCGTTAGCCTATGGGTTATGCGGTGCAGGCGTGGACCTATAAAACTTGGCCCATTTATGTTGCGTTTCGGGTTGGCCCATACCGTTTAAGTTACAGGCCTTTGCGGGCCGAACTTAAACAGGCGGGCTAACCTGCATATCCACCTCTACGTGCAACGCCTCATTAAAAACATGTTTCCATTCAATCCACCAATCAAATAGATAAATGAAACCAAAAGTTAAAACACATGGCAGTAATTTAACGAGAAAAACAGAGAACAATCCAACTAACTTTCAGAAAACAATATCAGAAATAGAAAATTTCCAATTTTCCAGCAACTCAAAGTTATTCAAACAACAATAAAATTTATTCAAAGAAAATTTGAAGACTGAAATCGCTCCCCTCTACCACAAGATATTCCTGCACTCCTCCATACCCACCGCGAACCGCTGCACCTTCTTCTTCCTGGTAGTCACCGCGTCACAGTGTAGAAGGAGAGGGGAAAAGGGTGTTGAAGTTTCTGAGAAGTGCAGGAAGAAGTTCCTTTTGAGTGAACGGTAAGATGTAAAAAATACAAGAATCTGAAGCTCCTCCTTTTCTGTTTTACAAAGGAAAAAAGATCAACGAAATATAGGTCGGTCCTGACATTTTATGGGTCCTAGAGTGAAAAAATAGATAATTTTTTTTACATATACATATTATAAAATATAAATATTTATTTTATAAAAAAAATAGACACATAATTTCATTAAAATAATTCATTTTATTACATTAAACAAATAACATGGTTTTAACAAGTCTAAAAAATTATGTCACTTTTTTCATTAAATTACTCCTATATTGTTATTTATTATCGACAAAATATATTTTACTCATAAAATTGTTACTTATCACCTATAAAATAAAATACATAAATTATCATAAAAAGTAGTTTATTCAAACATTGTGATAAGAAAAATCACTAATGATAACATCAATATTAACACATTATTTTGTTTAAATTGAATTAGGATGTAAGGAAATATGAAGGATGGAAATAAGATTGAAGTTATTAACATTAGCACCTTGTTGAAAATTCTCGTTCTCTTACTTTCCTTTAAATGTAAAATCATGTTTTAATTCTTTTTTTAAAACCTTACTATTGAAATGTTTTTGTTTTAATTTTTAAAAATTAAACAAATTTTTTATAACAAATTTTTAAGCTCTTTCCACTTTTTTCCTTCATCCAAACAAACAAGTGAAGAATTTTTTGTCACTCTTTTCCTTCTTATTTGTATCCATCCAAACAACACATATTTTTCACTCTATTTTTCTTTTATTTTGATCCTTCTTATTTCTTTTCTCCTTATTTCACTCTTAATCCAAATAAAACACAAGAGATAAAAAAATACATTTTTTTTCTAAATGCATAAATTATTTTGTAATCTTATCTCGATACTCTTTCTTCCTTTAAAAATACATTAGGGTAACTAATGAGTTTTTATAACGACAATAAACAATCTTCAAACTTTTACTACATATGAGAAACAAAAAGAAACTAATATAGCTCACTATAGCTAAATGATAAACAAAATGAAAATTAAAAAATGCAAATTAAGAGTTTAAAAGTATTGAGTTTTAAAAACTTACACGTTAAATTAATCTAGTTGAGAAATCGAGAAAATAAATAGTTAAAAAATTAATTAATTAATTTTTTCTCTTTAAAGTTGTTAAAATATTTTGGGACCCTTTTCAGCCTTGGGCCCTAGGCCCTAGGCTGTTGCCCCTTGGGCTTAGGCCCAGGGCTGACACGAACGTACTACAGAAATTTTATATTGGGCATCCACCCATATACACGATTAATTCTGTCTCACGAGTGGTTAAAAGTAAATTACTGTGATTGTACAATTATCAATATATGGTTAATAGTGTCATGAAGTTATTGAAATGTCTAATAGTAGTTAACTGTACTTCACAAGGGATTAATAATGTCATGAAATTATTGATCATCACACGTGATTAACTATGCATGTAAATATGGCTAACTTTGTTTCATAAATGGTTAATAGTGTTATGAGTTTATTGACTATCACACATGGTTAGTTACATATATAAATATAGTTAACTTTGCCTTATGAGTGGTTAAGAGTAATGAACGTAGTTGTATCAATTATCGATGGGTGGTTAATAGTGTCATGGAATTATTAAAATGTCTAATAGTGTTAACTTGGCCTCATAAGTGATTAGTATTATAACGAGGTTACTGAAATGTATAATAGTAACTAACCACATGTGAAACAAAATTAACCATATTTATATGTGTGATTAACCACATATGCTGGGTGGACGTTGAGTGTATATTTTCAGATGTACAATAATCATTATCTTTATGCATCGACATGGTAAGAGTTAGGTGTTCCATTACCAAGCTTCCTATATTAGCAAGTGTCACTGGCTCCTTTGACCAGGTGCGTGCTCGGTATCATAGCAAAGGAAAATGGAATCATTGCAACAAGGCAAATGGGCTTGAGAAGACATACATTGGCCCAAGAGAAGAAAAGAGTGAAAAAGAATAGAGCCCTACTATTCTTATCCCAATTTTTTCTCTTTTCACCCCCAACTTTTGTTTGTACTTTTTTAATCGAACAATACCCCTTGACGGAAGCACATTTCTGTTGGATATTGTACACAACGAAAATACGTTTTTGTTGCGTTAGAGGGGGTGTGCTCTCCATACACCACGGAAACACATTTTCATTGTGCATTGTACATAATGAAAATGAGTTTATGTTATGTACAGAGAACGCAACCCCTTACACAATGAAAATGTGTTTTCGTTGTGTATGTATCCCAAATACACAATGGAAATGCATTTTCATTGTGTATTTGGAAATTAATTGTTTATATTTTTAAAATTCATTTTTTTTTGAGTCACAACTTTTAATGGTAGACTGACTCGTGAACAGGGCACATGTTTGAATTAGTGTGATTTGGACCCTTGATTTATTGTGTGTAATCTTGATTGTTTCTATTTCTAATGCACATAACAAAGCTTTTAATGATTCTCTGACTTGTGAACAAGGCATGTGTTTGAATCAGTGCAATCTGGACTCCTGATTTAGTCGGTGCAATCTTGATCACTTCTTTTTTTGGTGCATAGGACAAAAGCTTTTAATAGTTCTTTGACTTGTTAACAAGGCACGCGTTTGGATTGATGCGATCTAGACCCTTAATTTAGTCGATGCAATCTCAACCGTTTTTTTTTTCTGACGCACAAGACAAAGCTTTTAATGATTTTCTAACTCGTGAACAGTATTTGCATTAGTATAAAATAGATGTGTGCTTTGAAGCACTCAACATTGTCTTTCTTCACAACTATCTTCATTCCATATTATTTCTTCTTTTTAGAAGATGGATAGATTCCTTGTTATGGTGTATTACGATGGTCACATGACAATAACATGTGAAGGGTCTTGTTTCAATGTTCTCATGGTCCGAAATTTCTTAAGGTCACTAAGGACACGACTATTGTTGTTCTGAGGAAAAAAATTCATGATGCAATCGAAAGTAGCAAAAGAATACTTGATATTCATTATTGTCAACCTATATCTTTAGGGAATGACTGTGTTCATTACGAGTCCATAAAGATTAAATATGATAAGGATGTGGCAAGGATGTTGTCTATCTTTGCCCAATTTCCTAGATTTACGCCGATTGAGTTATACGCAGCATTAGGTAGATCTTCCAAAGAATCCTGGCTTGTTTGCGTCGACCACGAACCGCAGAAGAGATCATCGCGTGCTTGCATGAAACAAAGGCGTCATTTAGCTCCAACAATCAAACAATCGTTAGTTTGAGTGAAACATGATGATGCACTTTGTTTACTTTTTTTTTCACTTGTATCGCATTTATGTAGAAGTACTTTTATTTTATCAAATAAAATTATTTACGTTGTGCTTGTTTGTTTTTATTTGTATCAGATGCTTTAATTGTAACAACGTAATAGTGATACCAAAATGCATTAAATGTAACATATATAAAATCTAAAACATTTAAAAATCCTAAAAATGTATACAATAAGATTCGTACATATGAAATAAAATACTCAATATTGAACAATAAAAGACATAAATAAGAAATCAATCGTCAGAGGTGATCTTCCTCCTCTGGTAGATGCACCCAAATGCCGTGCCTGCTTGTGTAATGGCTAGGATCTCCCATTTCATCTTTGAACCGTTCAAGAGAAATGTTCAACCACTGGCCAGTTACTACATAATAATTGGATTATAGATTACACATATTAGAACATGAGCTAGGCACGGTTTTTAGTTACCCTAGGTATAGCTCCTTAGGTTCAGATAGTTAACCACCACATAATATAACTAATCGTCCACTAGCACAATTTAGTTTAACACCAGCCTATTTATTTATTTAACTAAATCTAATATTCATTTTATTATTTAATTTAATTCTCAACTAAATATTTTTACACATATACATTGATTCCTAAATTTTTATTATGAAATCTTTTAAATCTTCAAGTTACAAATTTCATTTCAATTCACTCACAAATTTGTGACTTATCTAAATTTATGACGTTCCTTTTTTAGACACAAATCAATTATAATTTCTTTTACTTACTTTAACTTAGCTAAAATATAGATACAATCACCAAAAAAATTAACTAAAATAATAACAAGCAAAATAAATCCCAAATTTATTTATTTTTACAAATAAACAAAATAGATAACAAAATGTCACACTGATATTCAACTTTATTAATAAACTTATATATTTGTTTTTTTTTAAGTCTTACGCACAAGTTTCAATTTATTTTAATTTTTGTTTTTAAAATTCAAACAAATAAGAATTCTTTCAAATTCTTATTTTATTAACATATAATTTCAAAAACAATAAATACCATTACTACTAATAATTATTAAAATAATATTACATTTTTCGCATAAGAAAGGTTAATAAAAAAAAGATTTTACGGTAAATTTTTTTATATTAAGAATACATAAAAATAAACTCTTTTTTTTAGCTTAACAACTTTTTTCACAATAATAATTGACTATTAAAATATTATTTTTTTATGTTGACGGAAATAATAAGTTGACGAGTCAGTCCCCTTTCATATTGATCGCTGGGACTGGTTGCAACTTGCAATCCTAAACATTTGGTCTCACGCTCGATTCTTCTTCAGCTTTCTGAGGCTACAGTTTTCTTCATCTCTTTCATGTCTTCCCCCAGTTCCCCCGATCTCTCTGGGCTACTCGAATTTGATCTCGATGATTTACTTTTCCTGTCTCCCCCCGGTTCCGCCTATCCCTCTTATCGATCTCCCCCTTTTGATGTCGATGAATTCAGTCTTGCCGTCGATGCTGCCATCCGTTCCGCGCCAGGTTTCACACATATTATCCTGCAGTCAAGATTTAGTGGCTGAAATTTTTTCTTATTATATTTTATTAATTTTGTAAAAGTTGAAATATAAAATTAAGGGTTGAGATTGAACTTTCCTTCTCTCTCTGACTGCAGTGAGTCCTGACCGTGAGTTGCCTGACAAGAGAATCTATGAAGTGTTTTTGAGTTTCAGAGGAGAAGACACGCGTGCTTCTTTCACTTCGCATCTCTATGCCTCTCTTCAGAATGCCGGAATCAATGTTTTCAAGGATGATGAGTCACTTCCAAGGGGAGATCACATTTCACACTCACTTCTGCGAGCAATCGAAGACTCTCAAATTTCTGTTGTTGTTTTCTCAAGAAATTATGCAGAGTCGCGATGGTGTCTGAAAGAGTTGGAGCAAATAATGGAGTGTCACAGAACGATAGGGCAGGTGGTACTGCCAGTGTTCTATGATGTTGATCCCTCTGAAGTACGTCATCAAACAGGCCACTTTGGAAAGGCATTTCAAAACCTTGAGAACAGGATTTCAACAGAGGTGCTGGCTTTGAAGAAAAAGCTTGTGCAGTTGGAAGAAACAGAAGGTGAACAACTGTTCAACAAGACTTTATCGGAGAAAGAAGACCTGCAGCGTTGGAGGGAGGCACTTCGTGAGGCTGCTGGCATCTCAGGGGTTGTAGTCCTAAATTCCAGGTAACGAAACACTTTCCTGCTTTCTCAGATTTTTTCTTAAAATTCTCTCTGAAAATAACATTTATGAAATTCATCATAGTCTCCGGCGAGTGTGAACAATAATATTGTAAACAAATTAATTAATTACTATTTCAGCGTCAAAATGATTAAATGGGAGCATGTTTAAGATCTATTTAGGAGTTTTTCTTCCATAGGAATTTTTTTTTAACCTCTCGTCTCTTTCTATCTATCATTTTTATCTTTATTTTTAGAATGAATTTCAATATTTTTTTTTTAAAAATTATCAATAATTGAAAATAACCTTATATCAATTAAGGTATGCATATTTTTACCCTTTTGTCCATTGTATTTCATAGGGAACAAAAGCTATTGAGGGACTGGCTTTGAAGTTTCCAAGAAATAATACAAAAAGTTTGAGCACCAATGCTTTTAAGAAGATGAAGAAACTCAGGTTGCTTCAACTTGCTAGTGTACAGCTTAATGGAGATTTTAAATATCTTTCAAGAGATCTTAGATGGCTTTGCTGGCACGGATTTCCTTTAACATGCATACCAACAAACTTTTATCAAGGAAGTCTTGTTTCTATTGAGTTAGAAAACAGTAATGTTGAACTTGTGTGGAAAGAAGCCCAGGTATTAATTTAGTTTTTTACATTTCATGAGTTATTTTTACTCTTCTTATTTATGGTTGCAATTTAAATTAAGCGTCTCATGACAAAACTATTTTATTATTTGGTACTTTTAGATAGTCTTCATCTATGTTTTTCCGGTCTCTCTTACATTGCAAGTACTTGCTGTAAAAGTTTACCAAATAGTCAAGTTATCAAGCATATTATTTGTTATTATGGAACATTAGATCTTCTAACTTTTAAAATTAAGAATTACCAACTTTTTCCAAAATTTTAGTATTTAGGAAAAGTGTTTAAATTTAATTCACTATCAATGTGAAATTTATTTATATATAACTACAAGAACAACATTTGGTGTCGTTGATGTTACAAAAGCCCTAACCCTTAATGAACTTTAGTGTCAATTTTACGTTTGAGCTAATGCTAATTAGCATCGACTAAGTTGATGCTATAGTGGACGCCAAAATGAGTTCATTTGTCTTTGTGGTATTCCTTGACAGATACTTCTTAATGTCAGCTTAACCTATGCTAATTTAAGCTTGACTTAGCCCATGCTAATATTAGCATCAATTTAGCCTGTGTTAATTTTTTAATTGTTGACCAAGTTAGAAGTATTTAATTTTTTAATTTATTTTATTTTTTGGTGCATAATAAACAAAATAATGTGTGAAGTAAATACATACCTTTCTAAGGGCCACCTCACTATGGGCGATGTGGCCTGTGGAGTGGACTGCTCCACAGTTGCTAGAAGCTTGGTTGGTATTATTTTGGACGTAGACTTTTTTAAAGTCTTGACCATCCAATAGGCAAGAAGACCACTCCATGCCTCCTCCCTTATCCAACTATACCTCATCCTCTTCTTCCTCACTTTAATGAGCATGTTAGAAGGATGTTTTGTGCCTCTATGCTCAAACGTCTTTTTGATATGCCCAATATCATGAGGATCCCAAAAAACTATATACTGCAAAAAGAGTTAGTCAAAATAGTTAATCATTATGTAGGTGCAATTACTTAGTCATTAGCTAACTACAAGTAAATATACACAATTTATCCCAACTAACTTCCACCAATAACTCCCCACTTGTCAGGCTTTGCAATCCAACACTGGTAAGAAGTTCAAAACTGTGCCTGGCTAGCAGTCCTAAGCGCTTCAGCAACATCTGGGCTAAGAGTCCACTTCTAAAAGATCTAATCAAAAGATTTACACTAATTATAAATCAAAATTCAATTTCTTGGAGGTTATCTAATCAAATAAATTTTATATTTTTATTATGAATATGCATGAAAGCTCTTTTTCAACTCCAAAGACAAAGCATACGACCACCCACCTCTTGTGCAAAGACTTTAATGTACTGAAAACAAGTGAGAGGCAAGAATTGCAATTTTGACTACTTGATTAAAGAAGTTGTAGATTCAAATTTTAAAACATCTATCATCCCAAAATTCTTAACACATTAAAATATTCGTATATAACTTTTAATAATTTATGTGAGATATATACATAAATGTAAGCCTTGGGTGGAAGACTTTTGAAGCAATATTGGCAATAGAAAATGACACTTCATGAATATAAATATTTTACTTTCTAGTTGCAAGTTTCGTGACACATTGTAATTGCTTCCATTTATTTTTTGTTTGATCTCTAAATTTTTTTATGGTATTTCTTTTCTTGCAGTTGATGGAGAAGCTGAAAATTCTCATTCTTAGTCATTGTCCTTTTTTAACACAGACTCCAGCCTTTTCGAATTTGCCTAATCTTGAAAAGCTAGTCCTCATAGATTGTCCAATGCTGTCTGAGGTTTCCCATACCATTGGACATCTCAATAAAGTTATTTTAATAAATTTGAAAGATTGTATTAGCCTTCGTAGCCTTCCAAGAAGTATCTATAAATTGAAATCTCTTAAAACACTCATTCTTTCTGGATGTTTAAAGATTGACAAGTTGGAAGAGGACTTGGAACAAATGGAGTATTTGACAACCCTTGTTGCGGATAAAACTGCAATAACAAAAGTTCCTTTTTCAATAGTAAGATCCAAAAGCATTGGATATATTTCTTTGTGCGGATATGAAGGATTCTCACGCGACGTGTTTCCTTCTATCATTTGGTCTTGGATGTCACCAACAAGTAGTCTCTCACCGTACGTTGAAACATTTGCGGGCATGTCATCTGTTGTTTCTTTAGATTTGGCAAATAGTAGTTCCAATCATCTATCATCTATTTCAAAGGAACTTACAAAACTTTGAAGTCTTTGGATAGAGTGCGGCTCAGAACTTCAACTGTCTGAAGATGCAACAAGTATTTTAGATGCTTTACATGTCGCGAATTTTAAGGAATTGGAATCAATTGCAACAACATCACAAATGCCAAATATGAATGATTTAGCATTAATTGAATGCAACAGGCAAGTGCACATGTCAGAATCAAAAAGTTCCTTGAGATCTCTTTTACTTCAAATGGGAATGAGTTGTGAAGTCATCCATATTCTGAAACAGAGCATTTTACAGGTTTCTCTCTCTTTCTCTCTTACATGTATCTAATTGTTATATTATATGTATTAAATATTGCTTTATCTTTTTTCAGATGAATTATTTTTCATATATCAATTATATGTGAAAGTGTATACTATTATGTATCGTTGGTATAAAATATTGAAAAATATAGAAATGAGATTAACATCTATTTATAAAGCTGAGCCCCAAGACACAATGCTTTCACGCCAACACTATTTTTTGGCACATCATACACATTGCTTACATGTCATTACCTTGTGCATTCTGTTACAATTTAGAAATCACACCCTCCTGCAAGACCTGTCCCTCCCTTGCTGCAAAACATGTCTCTCCCCCGCTGCAAAACGCTCTCCCACTCACTTCCGTTCTCTGTTATGTTCACATAGGTCACTCTCGCTAGATACCTTTTTCCTTGTAGTTTCTCATTGTCTCAAGGTTTTTGACCCTACTCTGTTACTTCCCCTTGACCTTATACTACCTCCCCATTGATAATGTGGCATAAATTTGAGAGGGTTGGAGGACTCCTAATATAATCAGATCTAAACTTCCCGTTAGGTTTTTAGAAGGCCCATTGCTATCTATGATTATACAATTTTTTTCATAAAAATGTACAAATATTGTTAATGTACGCCAAATGAACATTCTTGTAAATTGTAATAAATATATTAACTCCTTAGGAAATTAGTATTTGTACATCCATCATCCCTGCAAGAGCATCAAATCCATAAATTTGAATTTAACATTAGTTAAATGTAGTCCTTGCAACATTTATATATACTTTGTTTTATCATTGACAGTTACAACTTTCAAAATGCATATTTTAGTGTGATGTGTGGTATAATAATTATTATCACGATATAAATTTTAAAATTAAGTTGATAATGTTCTCTTTCAATTTTTCATTTTTTTTTTTCGATTGGTATGGTACTTTTGAGTTGAACTAACAGTGTTTCTTTAAATAATCCAGGTAAATATTCTTATGTATAACTTTAAATTTTTTCAACAAATTTATTTATTTTTCTACAAGTTATCATTCAGAAAAAATTATCGGTATTCAAAAGATCACAATTTATCTTGATGAGAAAATGAGTTATTATCTTGTTATATCTTTATTTTTTGAATTAATTATAAGGTGATATTAATGTATTGTTCAGTAAACTTCTGAGATATATTTTCATTTTTACAGAATATGACTAGAAGGGAGCATGGTGGTTGTTTGCTCCCCGGTGATAGTTTTCCAGATTGGTTAACCTTCAACAGCAATGGTTCTTCTGTGAATTTTGAAATCCCTCAAGTGAATGGACGTAGCTTGAAGACAATGGTGAGTCATGTCCATTATTCTTCCCCAGACAACATAACATCAGATGGCCTAAAAAATTTGTTGGTGAAGAATCACACAAAGTTCACCATTCTGCTTTATAAGAGAGATGCATTAGACTCCTTTGAAGATGAGGAGTGGCAGAGGGTAGTATCAAATATAGAGCCGGGTAACAAAGTGGAAGTTGTTGTTGTTTTTGGAACAGATTAATTGTGAACAAGACAACAGTTTATCTCATATATGAGCCAATGGATGAAAAAAGTGGAGCACTTCCATGCACCAAATAAGAATGTCATTGTTTCTTGTGATGCTGAAAATGTATAGCTGTCAGGTCGATCTCTCCTCAAATAGTATCCATGGATGACTTAAAACAAAAACAGAAAAGAAGAAAATTTGAGTGAAGTTAAAAGATGGTGAAAGAATGTTTAGGTCAAAAATTGATTGTTATGGTGGATGCAAACCTTGTATTGATGCTATTGTTTGTGGTGGATTGATCAGAGATAGTTTTGTACAGTGGATTAGTGGTTGTATATATATATTGGTGGCTAGTAATTCTCTGGTCGCTAAAGCTTGGGGTGCTTGGGAAGGTCCACTTGGCTTGGGATCTTGGTTGTTGAGGAGTCCCATCTTGAGCTTGATTCTGAAGCCCTGATTTTAAGGCATTAAGGTGGAAAAGACAACCCATATGCTTGACAGGATCAAGAAAATGAATAGTATGCTTAAACAGAATTGGCAGCGGGATCAACCATGCTTTTAGGTAAGTCAATAAACATGCTGATATACTTGGCAATCTCAGTATGTTTCAAAGTCGATCTTTGCCTGGAGCATGGCTCCTATTCTAGTTATGTTGTTAACGCTTTGCTGGTTAATGTTATGGGAGATCTTACCTTGTGCCTACTGTTGTTTTTCTTCTTTTGGGTTTTAGTCCAGTTATCTTAAATAAATGCATCTATTGGTTTCTTACTGTAAAATCACTATTTAAAAAATATTTGAACATTCACTTTTGGTGCCAGGACTTAAATAATAGGTACGGAGACAATTCCTTAAACAAAAAGGCATATCGTATGGGCTGGTTATTTAGAAGTTAAAACAGTGTGATATTCTGTTATGTATCATTTCCCTTTTAATAACAAGTTGATGAAATGCAGGGTATTAAAGGCTTGCATTAATTAGCTAATGTTGGGGGACATAATTACTAGGTAATTTTTCACATGACCTTTGACCTGAAGGTAGTACAATGATATTGAATCATAGGATTTTGTGATGTTTGCTAGTAGATCTTTAGAATCTTTAAATAATGTTAAGGTGATGACAGTAAAAGAAGCTATATGGAGCCTTTAATCATGGCTTTGTGAAATGCCCTCAGGATGGATGGTTTCATAAATTGTTTTACCAGTAATATTTGAGTATTACGAAGAGGACGTGCCATAGCTTTCTGGCCATAAAATTTGTTAATTTTGGAAAAAGGATAAGGAGCTTAATAAAATTACTTTACAAAATTATTTCTAATACTGGGTTTGCTCCCAGGTAACAATTATCTAGATTGGTTACTTTAATTATGATGGTTCTTTAATTTTAAAGTCCATCAAATGAGTGGGCGTAACTTGAAGAAAATGACGTACATTATCCATTCTTTGACCTCTGACAACATAACATCAGATGGCCTTAAAATGTGTTGGTGATAAATCACATAAATCCCATCATACAGCTTTATAAGAAAGACACATAAGCCTCCCTAGAAGATGAGGACTGGCAGAGAGTAGTTTCAATGATACAACGTGGTAACAAAGTGGAGGTTGTTTTTGAGAACGGATTGATTGTGAAGAATCCAACTGTCATTTATATAAACCAATTGGCAAAAAAATATAGTATTATGTACGATGCATCTGAAAAGACTGTTATTGTTTCTAGTGGCGATGAAATGTATCCGTTGTTAGGTGGATCTTTCCTCAAGAGGATTGAAGGTTTTAAGTGTAGATCGGTGGCTACTAGCTACCAATGCACTGGTTGCTGAAGTGAGGAATGCTTCGGAAAAAATGGTCTATTTGGGTTGGGATCTAGGTTTCAAAGGAGTCCAACTTGGGTTAGATTCTGGGCTTTTTAACCACAGTAGTAAAAAGAAAAACAATTAACTAAAAAAAAATAAAAATTACCGATCTAGGTTATTTTAGAAAAGGGGACGAAAACATATATACACGAGACGCATACTTAGTTAGTGACATGTGTATGCTAACAGGAGGAGTCAAGTGAGTTGGCACCTCATGTTTAATAATTTTTTTTTATATAGAACATCACATTGAATAATTTTTTTTTATATATAATAGGGGGTGCCAACTCAGTTGGTGCCTCACATTTAAATAATTTTTTTTACTTATAACAAGAGGCACCAACTCATGTTCAATAATTTTTTTTTTACTATAATAGGAGTTGGCGCCTCGCATTTAAATAATTTTTTTTATTCATGTTTAAATAAATTTTTTTATTCACGTTTAAATAAACAAAATTACTATAAAAACATTTTCTTGCCACCAAAAATTATTCCACACAGTAGCAACCAACATTAACATCTTCTCACAACTTCATCACTAGTCCCTAGTATTGATTTTCCATCTTCATCATGGGTGTGGGTGTATATACTCAGGAATATGACACGCCTGCTGCTTTGCCTTCTACTAGGCTTTTCAAAGCCATGACACTAGATTTCCATACCTCTTCCCAAAGCCTATGGATGGCATCCACAGTATTGTATTCACCGAAGGAAGTGGTGGTCCTGGCACCATCAAGAAGATCACCACCATTGAAGGTCGGTAAATTAACGCTACCCTTTAATTAATTAAACACATGATAGCATATAGTAAAACAAAAATTTATTGAACATGAGGCGCCAATATATATAAAAATATATATATATATTCAACGCGAGGCACCAGTTATATATAAAAAAATTATTAAACGGGAGGCGCCAATTCACTTGGCGTCTCCTGTTAACATGCGCATGTCGTTAACTGAGTATGCACTTGTGTATATATGTTTCCGTCTCCTTTTCTAAAACAACCCAAATTGATAAATTGTTTTATTTTATTTTATTTTAAGAAATAGTTTTTTTTTTTACTACTTTAGTTAAAAAGCCTAGATTCTGAAGTCCCATTTTAATGCTTTCAGAGGAAGAATATTTATTTTGGATATCAGTGGTCAAAACAAAGGTATGACGACAATTCCCTGCTACCAGTG
Organism: Spatholobus suberectus; assembly: GCA_004329165.1. Taxonomy (NCBI): domain Eukaryota; kingdom Viridiplantae; phylum Streptophyta; class Magnoliopsida; order Fabales; family Fabaceae; genus Spatholobus; species Spatholobus suberectus. The sequence goes on from CM014732.1 coordinate 54,798,200, forward strand.
AATTTCCTGTTCAAATCCGTAATTTCTGTCCGACAAGCAGCAAAGAGCGTGAGTGCAACTTGTGTCACCTATACTTGCCTATATATGATTCCTAGAGAGTTCCCATTATTCCCTTATCTAACCACACACGTTTCACAGTCACTTTTGCCCAATTGCCCCTTTATGCATGAAGAATATCATCAAGGCATTCAAGAGTCCATTTGTTTGTTGCGAGAAGGATATATATTTTCTTTCAAATTCAACACATGCATTAAACAATAACAAATCTATTGTTCATTTAGAAAATGAAGAACATATATAGATACGGGGGAGGAGATTGCTCCTCATTGAATTGAACCAAAGTAACTATTATTCGTACATTATTGGACAAGAGGGTGGTGGGAAAACTGTCAAGGTGGTTGAAATTATTAACGGCTTTACAACTTGGAGGCACAATTACATCAACTAGTTTTGGAATGTGCTGTTCATTTTGAATTGCCTCACGGGATTGAAGCTTGGACATGTAAAGGTTTAAAGATTAGATATTGTAACATCCTAAAATTACTTTATTATTTAGTTATTATAAGGAAAATAATAATAATAATAATAAATAGCATTTAATTACATAATTATTTAATCAATTAAAAATTATGTGGTTAAGATAAGAATTGGTAAAATTATTTTGTAAAGTACAAAAGAATGCAAGAGATAAAATAATAGATAATAAGATAAAATTAGATAACATATTTGAAGAATCCACATAAAAAGAGAGAGAGAAAAACAAAACCTCAACAAATCATGTTGGTGGGTAAACATAAAAGGAAGAGACAGTTTCTCATCTTAATTATAGAGTTAGTCTTTCTTTGAAAAATAAGGAAGGCAGTAGACTGCTTGAGAATTGGGAATAAGAAAGAGACAGAGTCAACCTTGTCAACACAGTCAATAGAGAGAGTACCGAACGACTTCGTCCCAAGAGGTGAGTAAAACATCTTTCTTTTAAACCCTCCATGGTATGTTTCTTAAAAGATATAATTTCTTAGGGTTCTTGATAAGAATAATTTGGGGTTAATGAAACCCTAGGTTTCATAATTGAATTATAATTGATCATTCATGTATGTTGGGTATAATTATTTTTAAATGACTGAATCTTTGATTTATATAGAATTCATTTACTGCAACATCTTTGTCCTATTGTTCTTTTTTATTTCTTTTCAAATTGTCGCGATGATGCTTTTCTAATTCTCATACTCGAAAACAATATGTTGGAGCGTGTTTAGGCCTTTCCATTGATTATCTATATTAATAATGACGGAAACAAAAAAAACAGAAAAGAAAATAGTAGCTATGATTTCTTGAAATTGACCCAAAGGCCTTGCAAGTGTATTTGGGTATGTGTAGTGAAGCATATTACGAGATTCAAGAACTACATTTTATATATATACATTTATGTTATATATATATATAATTGTGTTTTACATACTTATGTTTTCGGATTTGAACCTCGGATGCGTGTGATGTTTTAGATTATATATATATATATAATCTAAAACATCACACGCATCCGAGGTTCAAATCCGAAAACATAAGTATGTAAAACACAATTATATATATATAAAACATAAATGTATATATATAAAATGTAGTTCTTGAATCTCGTAATATGCTTCACTGCATATATATATATATATATATATATATATATATATATATATATATATATATATTATATTGGTACTTGTTCCATATTATCAATTGATGTTTATGTTATTATAATGTTGCCGATCATGGGAATTGTTATTGATGTATGAAGTTTGAGTGCGTATTGATAGTCATTGGGAATGATGTATTTTTGTTATTGTGAGAGTTAGTCGTTACCTTCTAGGAAGGAATGACGGTATACATCTTATTCCAGAAATAGGATGAAAGATATCACCATCCGGGATGAGATATTTATTTATTGAACATATCTACATCTGGGATGAGATATGATATGAGATACCTCCATCTGGGATGGGGAAAGCAGTGGGACGCCATTGCATGGTTTTGAGCTCATATACCTTAGTGAATCTGGGATTCACAGTGGGTCAGGGACTCACACTGGTTCTGGGAACCAATTATAAAAAAGAAAATATTAAATATAAGTGAATCTGGGATTCACATTGATTTTAGGAATTAAGGAGTCAAGTAGGGTGATTATGGGTATCACTAAGTAGTGTATAAAGTCAAGTATTTGGAATACAAATATTTGGGTATGAAAATTGTTGATTTCCTTTTTAATTATATGTTTGAACTGAATGTCTTGTACTTACCTTTTAAAAAGTCTTTTTATGAACTTATTTTGCGAGTACCATGATTGTCTTTTTTTGGTTACCGCACCAGCTGAGAACAACATTGTTTGCAAACCATTTTAGAACCTGTTTTATTCACTGGGATTATTATCTCATTAAAAGTGTTGTTTTCAGAGCACGAGAGCGAAGCTACAGGGACGGAGGAAGCCTGAAGTCGCAGTTTTTTTTCTTTTTTGGTTATATTTAAGCTTGGTTAGTTTCTTTCTAGATTAAAGGACCAGTGCGGCTAGTTTGGATGTTCCTTTTTATTACTTTTCTTATTTTGTAGATGTCCGGATTTGATAACAATGTTTTTGTTCTTTTCCTTATGTAAAGATTATAAATATTGTTTTTTTTTCTCATTATTGAGGTATTACTCCAAGCAATTTCATCTCTTAAATTTCACTTTCGTAATTATTTGAGATTATGTTTAATGTGGGTTATTGTTGTAACGAAGGGCGTTACAGATATAACTTTTGCTTGCTTTTGTCCATAATTACCAAAAAAAAAAGATATATCTTTGTACAATAATTTAGGATTTGTGGATAGATAATTTTGGGAAGTTAGAACGAAATACGCACGATGACACAATTTTTGGCAACATAACTTCAATTATTAGGGGAAACTATTTAAATGATCTGACTTATTTATATATATATATATATATAAGTCAGATCATTTAAATAGTTTCCCCTAATAATTGAAGTTATGTTGCCAAAAATTGTGTCATCGTGCATATCTCGTTCTAATTTAGAATCAAATGAAACTTGAAGATTATATATATATATATATAGGGGCAGGATCTGTTGACACCAGGTGTAAGAGTTAGTCAAATTACACATTTAATAGCTTTTTGTATAATGCAAATTTAACTAATCCAACCGTTAAATTTGACGTTCTTATTAATTAGATTATGTAAAATTTCATACAATTCTAAAATTATTTAATAGTTCATTAAATCACTTTATTTTAACGTACAATATGATATTAAAATATATGTAAATATTTAATATTAGATAAAATATTAAGAAAAGTCCAAATGATGTGAAATTTGATATACATAATCATAAAGATAACATCATCAAATTTAATGGTTGGATTGGTTAAATTTGTATTATACAAAAAGTTATTGAAAGTGCAATTTGACCAACTCTTACACCTGGTGTCAAGGGATCCTACTCCATATATATATATATATATAAGGATTTGTTAACGTAAACACACTTGTTTTTTAATTGGAGTATGTTAACAAGTTATAACTATAATGTATCTTAAAATACACTTACGGTATAACTTACTAACATACTTCAACTAAAAATAAGTGTGTGTAAGTTAGCAAATGCTTGTGGGGTTTACTAACGTATACACACTTGTTTTTTAGTTAGAGTAAATTAGCAAACTAATATATTTCAAAACTAAAAGACGATAAAAAAAAGTTAGATATATAAATACTATAACAATAATATTTTTCTTATAAAATAATAATAACATTAAATATTATAAAATATTTTATTTTAATTAATAATTAATGATATAAATTAAAAAATAAATTAATATTTATATATATATATAAGTCAATTTTACTTTTTAATTTAGTTACTTTAAAATATATTTTTGAAAAATAATAATTAAAAAGAAAGATTTTATAGACTTGAACCTGAGCATTAATATGATATTTAATGCTATTAAATATTATTTAATGCCATATTTATATATTTACAAATTTATTATTAAATAAAAATTAATTATTCCTAAATTTAATATAGATATATATACTTTAAAATTTGTTACATATATTATTATCTGAAAAATTAGTTTATAAATATTATTTAAAAGAGAAAAATTTGAATTTATATTAATATATATTGATAAATACATATAATAATTTATCTCTTAGTTTCTATCCTTAACTATTATTTTAAATAAATTATTATAAATGTTTTAAATTTAACTAAATATCTAAAAAATATTTTTAAATTATTATTGTTTATAAAACATATTACAAAGTAACCAAGTTTAAAATAAATAGACTCATATATAATAATTTATTTCTTAATTTATGTCCATAATTATTATTTAAAATAAAGTATTATTAATTAATTTAAATGTAACTATGTGTGTATTAAATCTTTACTTTTAATTATTTTTATTCATAAAACATGTTTTAAAGCAATCAATCAAAAAAATAAAATAAAATAAAGCATAAGTATTAATATAATCTTTAACTATATATATATATATGTAAGCCATTTCAAATTTTTGTATTTAATATAATATATTAGTCTTTCAAACTTTGTATTTAATTAAAATTATAAAAAAAAATATTTTTAGTGGGTGTATTTTAAAAAATTAAAGTTAAAAAATAAAATGAAAGCTCATTGTTTCTCTTCTAAAGGATAATTATTTAAAAAAAAAAAAAACCAATGTTCAGGTGTACTTAATCTCTTATTCAATTTCATAAAACTGAATAAATGATTGAATCATCATCATTGTGTTTTTATTCTCTCTTATATATTCTTCCACTAAGGTTAAGGGTCAACTAGTAGATGCATTCCTTCATTCATTGTATTTTCATTTGTTTATCTTTCTTTTCTTAGCTGTGTACTTTCTTTTCTTCATTTTCTCTTGGTCTTTGATAGAAAGTGAATTTTTCTTAATATGTATTAGTTAACTTGCAATAATGACACTTTTTATAGAGATAAGAGAAGAAAGTTCTTACAGCAATCCATCATCCAATGAATTTGGCAAAGAATGAGAAGTGGAGATTGAGAACCAACATTAGGTATATCATCTTACTCTGTGTTTTTTATTATTTCTTTTGTTCTTTTTACAGCTATCACCTTTGTGCATTTCTTTTCTCATTTACTATTGTGTTACTTTATGTTTTGATTATTATTGTTTAAGCTTTTCATATATGTTTTTATATTTTTCCTTTTATTGTTATATTATAAATAATGTATATATCTTTTTAGCCATTCTCATTTTGAGCAACAAAAAAATCAATAATTTGACTTTTATTCATTAATTTTCTTCTTTGTTATATTTTGTTATGTAATTCACTTAATACAATTTAATGAATTTTATATAGTTAAATTATTCCATTAATTATTTTTATTTTTTCTACTTAATTCAATTGCCTAATTAAATTTTTATATGTTATTTATATAGTTTATTATATTCCTCAATGCTTGTTTTAATAAATTATGATATAAAAATTAATTATTCTCATAAAATAAATTAATTATAGATTAATCTCTCTCTCTATACGGTTTACTTTTAATAAAGAATTAAATTGATTACATTAATGATAATTATTACACAATTTTAATAATTAAAAGTTAATAATAATAATAATAATAATAATAATATTATTATTATTATTATAGTGGTAGTAATAGTTATAGTAGGTTCACTTAATTATATTTCACAATTTTCCCACCACATATATATGAAATTTTGATAAATGACAATTAAATTGATGCAAAAGCCTCACATGTATTTTTCTATGTAAATTATGTTAAATAGTATTGTCTTTATTATTAATAATAGTGTATGCAATAATAGTATATTTATTATTAATAATAATATTGTCTTTTGAATTCACTTAAAATGAGAAAAAACATAGTAACACATGAAAAGTAATATGTAGTAATATTAAAAAAAATTAGTAACATGCATAAATAATATTCTTATAGATAAATAATCCTTATAATAGTTAAATCATAAGATATAAAGTTTGAAACATATAATAATCCTTATAGATAAATAATTTTAAAAGTAGCAAATGATGAAATTAAAATTAAATAAGAAATAACAACAACAACAACAACAACAACAATAATAATAATAACTAGTTTGATATTTCTGAACACAATACCTGCTCAATTAAAAATATAATTAATCATTTTTTCAATTTTAGTGTAATTATACTTAATTTAGTATAAAATATTTTAAAAATTAATAATTTTATTTATGTACATATATTTTACAAATAATAATAAATACAAATATAAAAAATACATAAGTTAAACAAACATGTGCAATACACATATTTAAAATCTAGTATGAAGTATTAGACTATGTAGTGATTTACAGATCGTCTAAAGTAGCATCTTTCTTGAAGTTCATGCTACCTCATTTGAAATTAGATTTTAGAAAAAATTGGAAGTAGGGGTCATTCTAGCATGGGAAAGTTTAACACTTCCCTAAGAATGGAGAAGTTGATTTTACTATTGATTTGAGGTTGCTTTCGACATTTAAGAATTATTCACTGACCCCCAAAAAAGTTTAAATTACAAAAAAAAAGTAGAGAATAATTATTTCTGAAAACAGGCAGGAAGAGAAAGAAAAAGGGCAAGCCCCCTGTGCATCCACCATAGACGGTGGTGTCGCCAAGCTCATGGTGGAGTTGGGTCATAGAGTTTGCGGCCACGGATTTCAAGAGTTTGTTCATCAAGCTCTGCGTCGTAGTGCCAATTGAATGCTTCAGCATCTCGGTTCAACATAATGAAGATTTTGAGTGTGCTATAATAGACGAAGGCGGAGCAATAAGAGGGCCCTATGACTCGCTACACAGTGATGTGAACAGTGGCACTAGCACTGCTTTTTGAGTGGGTGCTGTGTGTTGCTCTCAGTGGGGGCACATGACAGTTTGGATTTTAATTTTATCGGCAGTAGAGTTTATCTAAAAAATGAAATGTCTAGAAATTATTACTTTTAAATAATCAATCATTTATTTTTTAAAATTTATTCTAAAAATTTGATTAAAAATAAATATATTTTTGTAAATAAATTAAACTAAATACATGTTAAATTTGAACAACAATTATTTAATTTTTAAAGTTGTCTTCAATTATTACAAAAAATAAGGGATTATTTTATAAAATAAATTAAATCAATAGGTACCCAATTTAATAATTGTAAAAGTATATATTGATGATTAAAGAAAAATTAAGTACATTCTTATGCAAACAAGTTAAACTACTCTTCCTAAAAATAAAACAAAAAGTTAAACTACTCACTTAAGAGATATGTTTTCTATTTCTTAGCTGTTTATTTACTTATTCATACTGTACCAAAAAAAAAAGGCAAACAAATCAAGCTATTTCCCTTAAAAAGTAATAATAATAATAATAACAATAATAATAATAAAACAAACAATGTTTTTTTTTTTTCATATAATCAACATTATTTAAAAATTGAATAAGAATAAAAGTATTTAAATGATGAGCAAACGTAAATTGAATCAGAATTTTTTGAATGTTTGATTTTTGAGTTTACGGAAACTCATTAATTATTTTAGTATAAGAAATAACTTTTGCATTTGAAATGAAATTATTTTATTGTGTTATATATATATATATATATATAGGGCAGTATCCGTTGACACTAGATATAAGAGTTAGTCAAATTATACCTTCAATAACTTTTGTATAATACAAATTTAACCAATCCAACCGTTGAATTTGATGTTCTTATTAATTAGATTAAGTATACAAAATTTCATCTAATTCTAAAATTATTTAATAGTTCATTAAATCACTTTATTTTAGCGTACAATATGATATTAAAATATATGTAAATATTCAATATTAGATAACATATTTAGAAAAGTCCAAATGATGTGAAATTTGATATACATAATCATAAAGATAATATCATCAAAGTCAACGGTTAGATTGATTAAATTTGTATTATACAAAAAGTTATTGAAGGTGTAATTTGACTAACTCTTGCACCTGGTGTCAACGGATCATGCCCCTATATATATATATACATATATATACATATATAGGGTTAGGATCCGTTGACACCAGGTATCAAAGTTAATCAAATTATACCTTCAATAACTTTTTGTAGAATACAAATTTAACCAATCTGACTATTGAATTTAATGTTCCTATTAATTAGATTAAGTTTGCAAAATTTCATACAATTTCAAAATTATTTAATATTTCATCACATCACTTTATTTTAACGTATAATATGATATTAAAATATATGTAAATACTCAATGTTAGATAACATATCTAGAAAAGTCCAAATTTGATATACATGATCATGGAGATAATATTACATAATTCAATGATTGAATTGGTTAAATTTGCACTATACAAAAGCTATTGAATGTGTAATTTGACTAACTTTGATACCTAGTATTAATGAAAAAGAGTTAAAGATTGATTTTTAAAATAAATTTAAAATAATATATATCTTATATATTGTATATTTAATCATTATTTAAAAATAAAAATATCAAAATACAAATAAAATAAACAAAATTAAAACATATAAATATTTCTATATTTTAAATATAATTTACCAAAACTATTTTAAATATAAAATTTGTACAAACCTATTTGTAATTATAAAAGCTTTTACTTAAAATCTTTATAGCAGTCATCAATCCTGATCATTAGATTCTCAAATTATCATATCTATGGTCAACAAGTAACTTGCCCATTATTGAGGAAGTTATTCACTTCCCCACCTTAGACATTTCCTTGGAAGTAGTACATGTTACATAGTGTATTTGTAAGAAGACAAAAGAAAATATTAAATAGGCTTAAATATGTTTTAAGTCCCTACAAATATGGCTCTATCTAGTTGTAGTCTTTACAAAATTTTTTGTTAGTTTTAGATTCTTGACATTTTCTTAATACTCTTTTTTAGTCCTTACTATTAACTCTAGTTAATTTAGTGCTGACGTGGCTAATAAAATAAGAATATTAATTAAAATAATTAAATAAATGAAAAATATTTTAAATTAAAATAATTAGATTATTTATAGGTGTGTAATTCAATTAAGTAATGTATTTATTATTTTATATAAATAAGGTAGTTACATATAATTTATTTTTATAATCTGTTTTTAATTTTTAATACATTATAAATAATTATTTCTATTGTTTTTAATATTATTTTTATTTTTCAATTCACCAATTTACTTTTTACATTGTATTTTTTTAAAAAATATAATTTACTTAGACTCTTATAATTTATTTTTAATATATTACTTTTATTTTTAGAGACAAAATTACTATTTGTGACATATTAAAAAAAATTATATTACAATCAATCAAAATGAATTGAAATGTAAAAATAACATCAAAGTAATATATTAAAAGTAAATTATAAGTGTCTAAGTGAATTATAATTTAAAAAAAAAAGATTATAATGTTAAAAATAAATTAGTAAATTGAAAAGTAAGAAAAATATCAAAAGCAATAAAAATTACTATTTATAATATATTAAAAATTAAAATTAAATTATAAAATTAAATTATATGTACTTACCTTATTTATATAAAATAATAAATATACTACTTAATTGAATTACACACCTCAAAATAATCTAATTATCTTAATTTAAAATATTTTTTATTACCTTAATTATCTTAATTAATATTCTTTATTATGTTAGCCACATCAGCATTAAATTAACCATAATTAATGTAAGGACTAAAAAATAACATTAAGACAATGTTAGGGATCTAAAAATAATGAAATTTTTTGCAAGGACTAAAATCAGACAAAACTATATTTATAGGGATTTAAAATATATTTAAGCCTATTAAATAAAAGAATATTGTAGTTACACGAAGAGAAAAAAATGTTGACACAAGAAAACCATATCTCTAAAAAGTAGTCTGTTTAGCTTATACAGGCAGTAGTATAATATGATAACAATTAGACAAAGACTTCATGTATTTAATGAAGGCTCATAATGTACTTCATACTTTGGTGCTCCAAACCTCAACATTCTATTTTTGAAGCCTTATAAATAAGAGTTATTTATGAATTAGAAATAAAAATTGTTAAACATTTAAGAACTTTATGAAAAATATTATTCATTCCTTTATTTATTCTCATTGTAATAAAAGAGTTTTAGTCTTGCACTCTTTGTGGTTTTAAGAGAATGTCCTAGACTATCATTGTTTATTATTGTACATCTTTAGGATAGCATTAAAGTTTTTCCTTTGTTACTTTGTACACACCTTGGGGTGTGAGTGAGCCTGAAAAAACTTATTTAAAAAAGAATACTTGAATTGAGAGTTTGAAGAGACTTGTGTATATAATATTTGAGAGTGAAGATAGGAGTTGTAATATAGACTATGTATAGTGAAAAATTTTGATCTTTGAATTAAGGATTGGATGTATCTCTCAAGTAATTGGAGAGTACATCAAGAGAAATTCCTTACTTGTTCTTTTAAACCTTATCTCTTTTATTTATCGTATTCATCTAGCTTTGGGGTTGCTTTTGTTAAAAAGTGTTTATAAAGAATTTTCAACTTAGTTTTCACAAAGCTATATTCAAGAGTGTGGTCACAAACTTCAAATGATAGTTTTCAAACTTTAGATAATTACATTGTCTTATCTTCTTAATGTTACTTGAATGTTTCTCTGAAATATTTATGCTCTGCTAAAATCTTAAGAAACACAATTTAACCTCCTTTCTTGTATTTCTAATTTTTAAGATACCCATGCTATGTAATGTACTCATTATTAGTAATTCCTATGCTATATATAAGTAACTTTATTCTAAATATGCAAAATTGTTATGTAAAATATCTGATACATAGACACAAGGTTCATGAATAACTTGGTCTATCAAACCAATGTAGGGTCAGCCTAGTGGTAGAGAGTTTAAATAGTCTATACGAGGTCTTAGATTTTAATCTCAATATCGTCATTGTACACCAAAAACTAAAAGAACTTGGTCTATCAAGATTACAAGTGGGGTAAAGCTTAATTTAGTTACCTTCCTAGCTTCTTTAATACGTTACAGCTTTCATGCAAAAATCCTTTTTGATTTAAATCCTTTTGAAGCACATCTGCATAGGTCTCTTCACTTTATCATGGATCGAAAAAGAGTAGTTGTGGAAAGAAAAGAAAAGACCATCTTTACTTTTCCCTATATATTCATTCAATTTGAACATAAAAATATTGCCTATCTTACCTCCTCACTCTATTTTTCTTGATTATTGTTTGTCTTTCAAGGTCTTAGGAGATTAATTAACAGTTGTTATTATATGCTTTAGAATAAAAACTACAAATGTTTGGTAAAACTAGCTTATAAGCTAGCTGAAAGCTTATAAGCTATAAGTTAGGAGTTGAAAAATTAAAAGCTTACAAGCTAGCTGATTGAATTGAAAGTGTTTGATAAATATGCACTCATAAACTAGTTGATAAATGTAAAATGACATAAAAGACCATATTTAGTTATTTAATTTCTAAATTGAAAAAAAAAGGTAAAAGAGATTCAATTAAATTAATTAGGATAAAAATGAAAAAACAAAAAAGTTAGTAGCTTATAAGCTAACTTATTTTCATAAGCTAGTTAAAGTAGCTTACAAAATAAGCTAGAAGCTATTAAAATAAGCTTGTGTACCAAACAAGCTTATTTTGGTCAAACTAACTTATAAGCTAGTCAAAGTAGATTATAAGCTACTAGAGTAACTTACCAAACACACTCTATACCAATCATACTTTGTAAAGCATTTAATTTATATGCATTCTTAACCTACAACATTTTTAAACAAACATCTAATAAGATTTAATCATTTTGTCACGTCATTTTATCTATTAATATGATGTGATGATATAAGGTAAATTTCTATTAAATATTAATGTAAAAATATTTTACATTAACAATGTATATAGTAATATGATCTATTTAGATTATGCACAACAATATTATGTTTAGGATTTTTCTTTTGATTTTAATGGTACTTTAGACTTGATAAAAGTTAAATCGTGAACATATTTTAAGGCCAAGATAAATAGTGCACAATGCTCCTTTTTGATTAGTGTATTGATCTTGTAAATTGTCTCTTTTTATGCATCTGAATTGGCTTTATAAGACTCTTTTTTTTTATGAGCTAAAGTATCCCTTGTACTTTGTATCTTAATAATATTTTGCTTATAAAAAAATTCTTCTGTAAATTTGTATCCCTTGATATCTGTTTCTTGAATGCATATTTACCCTTTTTGTCTTGCTTTAGTAACATGCCAAACTCTACATTCTTCATTGAGATTCCTTCATTCTATAGAACTGTAGAATTATATATATCCTCTCTATGATAGGTATGAAGACTAGAAATTTATCTCATGATGGAATTACCTCGTGCAACTTAATTAGACAAAAAAAAATGCTCAATCACGGCCATTTCAAGCACAGCCTTGAGGCCCATATACAGAGGTTAAGGAAATTGTGTAGGACCTAATTATAATCGGATATGAAGATGAATCTCCGTTCAAACGATTTGTAAGAGAGTTCAATTGAGACCGTTAATTGAGTTACGGACACTGAAGCGTGATTAGCGCGGCGGAAAAGTTGGTTTATTATCTATTATGTTACACATGCATTGAACATTTTTCCTGTTACATATGATTAAATATTATTGTTGTTTCATGTGATCGAATTGATTAAATAATTATCATTGAGCGCATGGATCAACTGGATTATTTCAACTTAATTAATGGTCCCCAGTTTAAATTTTAGATATGCAACTACATTAAATGCTTAGAGAGAGAATTTTATTGTCTATAATGATCTTTTCCGACTTGAACAAGGTTACCTCTTTGAAAGATATATGTGGTCTCTAAAAAAAATAAAAATCTCAAAATAATTTATTGGAGCAAAATGACATATAATGTGAACAAAGATCTGCACATACATGCTGGGCCCAAGATGGAGGCTTTGGTTATTAAAGTATTCTATCATTCCCAGCATCGGTATTTTATTCACAAAAATTAAAAGCCTTTGATTTATAAATGATGTATAAGCTTGTGGGCCAAAGGACTGTCATGAGGTTGTGCTTTTGCATCAAATTTTCCTTTGTGATGATGAGGTTTTTTGCTTTTGCTTCCTTTCTTTTGCACATTTAGGCATGAACTTATACAGTTATATTGTTTTTTTTTTTTAATTTAACTATATATCATTATTATTGTTTTAAATTTAACCTATAAAAGTCCAAGTAAAGAAGTAGATCAAATAGCAAATAACTCAATTCATTGTTAATTAGAGGTAGAAATAGAGAAAGATCTAGAAAAAAATATAGGTAAAACTATTAAAAATAATTTAGAATCCAATAGTTTTATTTATAGACATCATTTACAATAAAATATTATTATGATGTCATTTGATTCATGTAACTGTTTCTACACAATTAAAGAATTGGTTTTTGTTTTATAGTAGTATACATTACTAATAATGACATAATATATTATTTATTTTTAAAATATGAGCAAATATTGATATAAAACTAGTTATATACTCAAAAAATACATATAAATTAAACTCTTTGTTTTGTTGTATGAGATTTCTCATAATGAGAAAATAAAAGACTGTTTAATTTCAGAAAACATTTTATGGTTTCATTTTTATTTTTAATTACAAAAATGTCACTTTATTTTTATTTTATTTCTTGTTTTAAAAAAATTGTATAAGAAAAAGTAAAATAAGGTGATATTTTTAAAATTAAAAATAAGAATAGAACCCTTATCTATTCCAATATAAAAAAATGATGGGTGGACACCTATATACTACTTGACACCTAGAGCGATAAACAAAGAGAAGAAACTGAAATATATGTATAATAAGAGATATGAAGTGATAGAAAAAGAAAGATACAAAGAAATAATAAATAGGTTAAATTCATAATTTAGCCCTTATATTTGTAGTCAATTTTTAATTTGGTCTCTATACGTAAAAACTTATTAAATCAGTCAATATACTTGTAAAACATTAGCGATTTAGTCCCATTGTCATGATGCCGTTTACGCATTCTTAATTTGATTCTCATACGTATAACGCATTCTTAATTTAGTCTCTATACATGCAGCACATTCTTAATTTAGTTTCTATACATGTAGTGCATTCTTAATTCTTATAGGGACCAAATTAAAAATACGCTACACGTATAGGGACAAAATTAAGAATGCGTAAACGGCGTCTGACGGCAGGAACCAATCTAGTAACATTTGTATGTATAAAGACTAATTTAATAAATTTTTATATATAGGAACCAAATTAAGAATTCACAATACATATAAAATATTAAAGACATGTTTGAAACGATGAAAAATGTGCACATATCTTTACTCTTCTAATTAATTAAGGGTGGACACAAAGTACGTACACATTATTATTTACTTTTATTTCAAAAAGTTAGTGTAAAACTGATTTACACCGAATATGGGTGAAAATTAATCCCCTTTTTTTTTCATCTGAGATGTCCTCAAAATGAGAGAATAATTCCGATTAGAATCGAATAACTAGGTTGTCAAACGTTATGTTAAATGAGTGTGATCCATATGTTAGACTTGAAGGTCTGGATTATTTTTATTTAAAATTATAACCTTACTCCTTCTAAAGTATAATAATATAATTTAAAAGTACTATTCAACAATAAATTTCGTTTTGCTAATAGATTTATATCCTTACGAACACTAATAAATACGTATAAGTCTTTAAATAATCTAATAAATTATATATTTTTAAACATTAAAATAACAACAATAATCATTATAATTAAAATAGGTTTTTTAATATCAGTCCTTAGAGTTGATTATTGTGAAAAAATATTTATTATATTTTTATATTTGCGATATAGGAAATTTTATTTCTCAATAAAATCTTTTTATTTTGACGTGACATTTGGTATTTGGAGTCTTTCGTTTCAAATTAAATCACTTATTTGAGAATGAGATTCCTAGAAAATTTTATAAAATAAATATATTTAGTTATTATTGAACTCTCTTGGGAATAATATGTTTACAATCAATTAATATAAAAAGTTTAGTAAAATTTTACGAAAAAGTTTTATTTTCACCTATAAAGATGGAAAAGTTTTATTTCCAGTTATTAATAAATTAGCATTTTCAAAAATCATTATGCCTCGAACATATTTTTATTTTTTCCTAAACATGAGAAGCTTTTGTTTTACGTCACTTTCCCGAAAATATTAAAACAATACTTATACTAAATGTCACCTTAATGTTTACAATCAATCCCAAAAGTTGATGTTAAAAAAGCAATAATAATAAATTAATACAAACAACGATAAAAACTAATATGGTGTGGGACGATTGATAGATAACGTTGTCCTTTATACATGTGATCCAAGCATTCAATCCCCAAGTCAACATGTGTGAAAAAACATTTTTTAGGAAAGATCAATTCCTTAAATAAGTCCCACTACCTCAAGAAATTAGTCTTTAACTCCCAGTCGGTGATGTCCTAAGTTAAAAAAAATAAAAAAAAACAATAATAATGAATATATCATCTAAATTACTTAAAAGTTTTTTAAATTACTTAAAACCTGTTATTTTCATCTATTGACTTATTTAATAAAGATAAATATTATTTGTACAACAACTTATACAATATTTTGTACAATGACAATTTTTTGTCTCTATCTCTCTCTTGTACAACATTTATTGTGTCTTATAATGATAGAAAGAGATAGACACAAAATTATTGTTATACAAATTATTGTATGAATTATTATATGTGTATCACATCTCTTTAATAAATAGGTTTAAATTTAACCTAATATATACAAGTCACACAAGCCACAAATGATAAATCCTCGATCCCCTGATTTATTCTCACCCCAATATATAACTGGTGCAAATAGTTTTTGTTATTATGGATAATAATTAGCCAAACGTATACTTGGACAACATGATTGGACTTGGACATAATGGCCTCGGCAATCATAAGTGAAATCTATGGATTGGATGCGCACGCGCGTCGATATGGACACTATTGCATTGATTGCCAAGATATAGCTGTTATCAATTCCAAAATAATAATAATTTATTTTAAAAGAACAACGAGCTATTATCCAGCTACTGATAATGGATGTGTCGCAATAATCATGGTTAAGGAAAATAGGGTAAGTGAAATTGAGTTCGAAGCAAAACATAGCAGATACATATATAGGACCCCCCCAAATTACACGTATACATACTTACACTACCACACAATAAGGCCAACTCATTTCCGTTGTAAGACTCATTTCACGTGGTTATACAGTCTATCTGGCTCAAGATAACCTTTTATATGAAAAACAAAAAGCTTTATTCAAACAAACCATAAGAAAGTACCAAGAAATAATAAATTCAGGTGGATCCACTACCTAAATTCTCAGTTTGCCACTGAAATATAGACATAATGAAATAAAAAAAAAATGCGATGCAAAAATAAAAGTATATCTAAGATTACGCTCACTGTATATAGGATGATATTCAGCCGATCCTGTATGCATGCATAAACATTATTAGCATATCCTTTAGTTAACAAGAACATTCTTGAAATCCAAACTCAATGCAAACAGAAGCCCTTTCTAGTAGTTCTCTGATTTCGTTATTGAAAATTTAATGGTAAATGATAAAGTTAATAGTAGTTTTTTTTTTATTTTTTATGTACAATAATGATACCAAAATTAGAACTTATGACTTCATACATACTATTCAAAGTTTTCACTACTACACCGACCTAGTGGGTTAGTTAATAATAGATTAGTTGAGAACTATATTAGTGAAAGAAAAAAGAAAAAAGAACAAATTAATATACACTTAGCCCTTTATATCTTACATTTTGGACGAATCAAAATTAAAAAAACAAACATACAAACAAATTATCTTACATTTTTGAGTCAAGATGTAATGTCTAGCACAGTATATTCTCATCTCTCCTATAATTTAGCCCTTTAGATCAAATCCAGCAAACGAGTAAAATCACAAGACTAAAGCCTGAAAATAAATTCATTCCTAATATATTGCTTAAAAGGACATCACATACCAAAACAACATACATGAGTGCTTTATATCACTAAGAGCTGCGCAGTCAGCTTATCGCTAAGAACTGTGCAGATTTCGTAGCCAAAAGTAAACATAATGCCAACTATGAATTGAGAAAAGTGAGAAGAGGATTCAATTGATCACCACAAAAGGCATAAATCCTGCTGTCAAATAAATTAGATTTGGTAGGAATTCCATCAAGTAGAAGCTGCCACGAGAGAGCAATAGCTTTTGTTGGGGTCTCACTTATCCACAGGGATTTAAATACCTGCAATTCAGAACCAGATGTAGTGCATGTGTGCTTGCACGTTAAATTCAATCGGATTCACGTCTATCAAAGCAACAAGTAGCTTATGTGTGTGTTTGAATGAACGTTGACAAAATTAATTTTGAATAAAATTGATTTTACAAAATTGATTTTGGCTAAAATTAATTTTGAAATAATGTGATTTGTGTTTAGATGTTTTTATTGTAAAAGCAAGTTAGTAGTAAAATTTAGTATAAAATTTTTTATCCAACAAAGAAGCTATCTAAAGTTGCTTTATCTGAAAACAAATTTTAAACTCAGAATCAATTTTTCAATACAGAACCAAACAAGTAGATATGTACCTAAATTCACATTGATTGATATTTTAACATGATTCTAAATAATCTAACGTGAACACAAACACGCACTATGTATATTTTGGCTATTCAACATGATGAGATTAGGATTCATGTGTTTGATTTCATGTCCAAAGCTCAAAACTTGGGTTAAAAATGTGCAAATCAAAAGCTATTGGGAGAAGCTTCTGCCTTGAATTTGGAAAGTGGACGGCATTATCACCTTACACGATGCGGTATCAAACATGCACCTTAGACACAGATCCACATCGGTAAATTAATTTGTTCCAAACAAACATGTAGTCGAAGAATGTATGAGCTGCCGTTGGATTAACTCACACACTGATTTTGACTAACAAACCCCAGAACCATGGCCGGTCTATATCCACTTATATATCTTCATTTACTTTTGAAAGATTTTCAATCGAACTAATTAACAACTTAAAAGTTCGGTAAGACTAATTGACTAATTGAGTGCATATCCTACGAAGGGCTATCAATTTGAATAGGAGTCCTTTGACTGAAGTTGCCCTCCCTTTCCTTTTCAGGAATGATTGTAAAAAATTTGGTTAGATAAAAGTTTTGAGCTGTCAAACTTCAAGTGTTTTCCTAAAACTGTAGCCTTTACCAGTGCAATTAATGGAGTTTAATTTTTAGTTTGCAACTCTGAAATTGTGAAATGTGACTGGATTTTGGGTTGATTTAAATTGCATTGAACTTGTATATTCTTTTATGTATCCATTATGTTTCATTAATCCATTTCAAGATAGTTAGCTTTCCTAGCATATTTTAGTCTTAGTTGATATTTGGGTAATTGTTAATGCATAACTTTTTATAGAATATTACTTGAGTTATGTCACTGTGTCAATGTTTTGTATAATTAGGCTTTTATCAGTGTGAAGGTGAACTTGAAGGAATGTACATTACTGGAGCAAAACACTTTCTACATTGATTATTTCAGAATTCTACATCAATTCTTGAGCTGATATAGATTCCGCCTATATAGAAAGTGGGATTTTTTTTATTTCAGACTTATAACTGATGTAAAAAACATTTTCTACATCAATTATAGCTTGAACTAATGTAGAAAAGTGTCACTTCCTACATCAGTTTAAGCTATAACAAATGTAGAAATGTGACTTTCTACATCGGTTAATTATAAGCTTAATTGATGTAGAGTGCCAATTTCTATGTGTAAAAATTGACACCTTTCTACATTGACTTTTTACATCAGTTAATATATGAGCTGATATAGAAAGTCATTTTTTAATATTTTGTCTATTAAATAAAGGTCCCAACCTATAAATTACAAAAAATAGACTCAACCAGGCAGCTCAATCATATTTATATATGTTAAGGTTGAAGTATCATCAATAAATATTAATATATGCATTAAAACATAATTATATGCTAAAGTACCTCCTAAACACACTTCAAATAATTCTAAACTACCTAAATTCATTCTACACATATATAAACTTCATCTACAACTCATTCTAAGCTAACTCATGAACACATTTAAAACAATTCTAAACTGCATATATACATTTTAAACAAAATAAATTGAAGAGATTACTAATTACCTCAACAATTGCCTCATTATCCAATGGCTCCTGATCGATAAATAACTGCAACATATAATAACATAACATTAGATCATAAACTATAAAAATTATAATTAATGTATTATATTACCTTGTTCCAAGAATCCACTATACCCGCTCGGACTATGGTTAACATCCATTGCATCACGTAATATGTATGTGCATTTCCCCTTTTCCATACTTAACCGATCTAGATGCCTAAAATGTTGAAGTAAATGTTAATTGTAAATCAATAATACTTAATTAAATTATGAACCTACAAACAAAATGTACTTACATCATCGTACATAACTTGTTTCTAATGTGGTTAGGTATGAATATTCTTTCATATCATCACGAGTGGCATGTACATTGTCTACTTCATGCTCCTTAATGATAGTAGGCATCTGAGTTGAAAAAGACAAATGTCAGAAATATCAAGTGTTGAATGTTGATTTTCATGAGCATCATGCATGCTTCTTCCTTGTAGAACACTAATCACCTTTCATTACAAGGATAATTGACATAAGTCACTTGTTTTGCTTGATATGCCATGATAAAAGACTCTTCCTTATAAGTTATTTTGTGAAGGTCTATCAAAGTAAATCCTAATTCATGGGTTTGCACACCGACATTGTTGTCAACCCACTTACACTTAAAAACAGCACTCTAAATGTAATGTAATCAACCTTCCAGATCTCTTCAATGACTCCAAAGTAACTTATGGATGTCATAATAGGGTTTTTATCTTTTGAACTAGAGAAGTGCATGGATGAAGATAGAAAAGGATGAAGAAAGACAAAACCTCAAGTTTACTATATTTTGTGATGTATGTCTAAGTTATCATTGTAGTTACTAATGAGGGTCTGAAGTTCTCCATTAAAGGAGATATTGTAACCGCAAATATAGTTTGCAAGCAGAATACTTTTATGGACAATCTTTACCCTACATTATATCTAATGGTAGTTCTCCATTAAAGGAGATATTGGAAATGCAAACATAGTTTGCAAGTGGGATACTTCTGTGACAATCTTCACCTACATTATATCTAACAATAGTTCTCCAATAAAGGAGATTTTCGAACTGCAAATATAGTTTGCAGGAAAGATACTTCTGTGGACAGTCTTCAACCTACATTATATCCAATGATAATTCTCCATTAAAAGAGATATTGGAATTGCAAATACAGTTTGCAGGCAGGATACTTCTGTGGACAATCTTTTGTATTCAAGAAGGGACACAGAACAAGAATCGAGCTTTAATTGTAGGAGAACATATAGAATGAGGAACACATTGCAACCTAAAGAAGCTATTTCATTGAGATGAATGAGCGCGCGTCCTTGACATTTGCATTGCGATACATGAACTTTTTACAAAGGCAACACCATTGGCTAGTACAGTTATCATTAGTCTACCAAATGAGTTGCCAGTTGTGGAAGAGTACAAGATTACTGAGATAGGTTATGTGCAGTTCTATTTGGCTTTGGAAATATGTTCATTATGGCACAGGATCCAGAGGAGCCACACTGGTATCCATTCAAAACAATCATAATTGGAAGGAAGTCAAAGGTGCAACGTGGTTAGACACATTGATCTCTAGAAGTTTGCCTACTTGATGATATATTTCACTCTTAATAGAATTTGTATTCTGTTAACATATGTGTGTTGTATGTCTTTTTACAAGATAATGGATATCGTGAAAAGTTTAGAATGAGTATGACCTTGATTTTTTAGGAAATTATAAATGACAAAGATGAAATTAAAGGCTAAAAATATTGACAAAGGAAATAGGTGTTGGAGCATATAATGCAGTGGTGGCAACTCTAACAGGAATTATGTAAGAGTACATTTCAAATGAGGACTAACAAACTATAGTTCCTCTCTTTGTATTTCTTTTGACCATTGTCAATAATATAATCAACCAACAAAAAGTTCATAATCACACATAATCAACCCAAGCAAGAATAAGGAAAAGTAAGAGAAAAAAGAAGTATTGTGGTGGCTGGTGGACCGCAAGCGGTGGTGGGTGGTGAGCACACGGTGGTCAGTGGTGGGCCCGAGCTTTAGTGCTCGCGTGTTCATGCTGTGTCAATGCTTCTTCGATGGTAGCTAATCGTTGGCCAATGATGGTGGTCGTGCGGTAATGGATCACTAGTGGAGGGTGGCGATGTTGGTGATGGTGGCGGTCACATAGAGGTGGGTGTTGTCAGTGTTGGGTCGGAGTTACACGCGTAGTGGTTCACAATGGAGAAAGCTGCACTTTAAATGTTTTACTCATCGATTTCACATCGGTTGGATTAACAATTGATGTAAAGAAACACTTTTTACATCGGTTATATTATAATCGATGTAAAAGATGCTTTTTAACATCAGTTGTACAACAATCAATATAGATTCATTTTAAAAAATTTACAAGATTGCCACAACTTTTTTTTGCTTTGGTTATTAAAGAACCAATGTAAAAGGTGATGTAAAAAGGTTTTTCTTTCCATAAGTGATATCTTAAAAAGATGAAAGAAATCAAGAAGGAAGAGGAAGAGAGAAACTCAACAAAGCATGCTAAGAAGAAATCAAGAAGGAAGAGGAAAAGAGAAACTCAACAAAGCATGTCAAGTCTTCAGTGCCACAACATTGAGAAACCTAAGCGCATTAAGGAGAAAATAAAGGTGCTTTTTGGATAGGCAATTCCACTACCCTAAGAATAGGGCAAAGAAAATAGAGTATTGAAAACTTTGATTAAAAATTACTTTGGAATTAATTAAGAATAGAGTGAAGTTAATTTTTCTTTTGCATTATAAAAATAAAGAAAGGAAAATGTGTTTGATAATTCGTCTTTGTATATTGTTTCTTTTGTGCGCCCTTTACTTTTTTTACAAATAGATCTTTCTAAGATTCATAAAATTTTTCCAACTAAATAAAGTTAAAACAGTGAACTAGTGCATATATTTTTGCTAAGATATTAATTTTAGAAAATAATTATTTTGAACTTATAAAGTTGAAAAATTTTAAATTTTTAGTAAACTAATTGGAATACACACTTATATATACTTAAAAATTAGTTCTTATAAAAAGCAATATATTGCACTTTACTTTATTATTTATTACTTACTACTTATGTAAACCATTATACATAATGTGCACAATTTACAATATTTTTCAATTAAAAACAAAATGAAAATAATTTCCCTCCAAATCACGAAGGGTTATCTTCGTGTAATCTTCGTTTGCGTGCTTCAATGGTACCAATCCGAACCTTTCCTATAAAGTGCTATAAAAAATTCATCACACCATGTTCCTATAAAGTGCAAAGCTGCTATTGAATACCCTGAAAAATGTATTATATAGGCATAATGAAAATTTATTATTAAAGAGGTATTAAAATATTCCCACCCATGAATTATTCTACTAAAATATCCGATGCCTTAGTGAAAACTTACTATGATCTTATTGTAATTAAAATTCTATTCCCCGATGATAACAGATCCTCAATTTGTAAGGTGTTTTTTAACTGTTAATCACAAATAAATTTGAATTTTTAATGCTATTTTTGAGAAAACAAAACACAAATATGCACTCCGTTCAATTAAAATGAAAACAATTAAAATAAAAGAGTCCACCAATCTATATAGAAACATTAATGGCAGTAACAACAAACGCATATGTCAACTAGTACGGGATTGTTCCAGTTTAACCAGTTGTCTCAAGTTCGAATCTTTGGTATCCAACTGCATTAAATATTCGGAGAAAAAACTTTGTTATCCATAATAATCTTACTCGACTCGAGTAGGATTGTCTCTTGTGAAAAATACCTGTAGTTCATAAAAAAAAATAAAAAAATCAATGGCAGTGATTGATTTGAGGACAAAATAATTGTCAAAGTCACAAATTTTCGGAGACGCCAATTCGGTAGTCGTTCAATTATGAAGAGACAACAAAACACAAATTTGCATTCCGTTGGAAAAAAAACAAAAAACAAAAGTTTAATGTGTTGAAAACATTGGCTCTGTACTCTCTTACTTAGTGGAAGATAGAGAAAAGTCACTGTAAAGAGATCGAACAAGTGGGACACAGTCCCACAGTCTACTTTTACTTCAAAATATATACCATATACTATATCATTTTATATAACTCACCAACCATGTAATATAATAATACGGGCATGTCACATCCACTTTGGCGGATAGAGTTATCAGATTCCGGAAAACCAACCAAATTAATTAGCAAACTGGGTCTAGAAAGAAAAGCCAAAGCCCGAATTTAAGCGAGTGATAGAGAGAAAGACAAACCCCATCAGAAAAAGCCATTTTCTTTTAAGAAAATTGTTTTTCCATTGTGGAAAGGGAAAAGGTCAGGAAAACACTTTATGACTCATTCCAAACACACCAAGTTAACGTAATGGATGCGCATCTCATGCATTAAAAAAATGCATGAAATACTGTTCATGATCCTACCATTTAATTAATTTATTGAACTATAATTTTTAAAATAATTTATGGAATCGTAATTTGTTTTTGAAATAAATTCTGATGATCTGATCCCCGAACGACAATTTACACTCTATACTCTGATCTGATCACTTCGCACCATAGATATGTTCGTAATTAGTGACTCTAACAAAATTCAGAAGATCGACTTTTTCCACCAGCACAATTAATTTAAAAATTATTACTGTATCCATTTATTATTATTTTTTAAATAAATACTTAGGTTTTGGTGGTCACAAACTCCTCCTATAAGTTGAATTCTCTTGCGAATGGTAGTATTACTACTGTTTTGATGTTAAAATCTTTTATTAATTTATAGTTTATAATTATTCATTTTGGGTGTTTTTTTGTATAACATGTGCATTTTTTTTATTAAAATCAATAATATGAATTGCTAAATTTTTTCTTTTAGTGAGATTACGATTTAAAATGAAAATAATAAAAGGTAAATTATATATTGATGTAATTCGTTAAACATTTTATTGTAAATTATAATTTTAATGCAGTTTGCATATGTCACATCTTATTCAGTCATAAGAATTCTCAATTCTTTTGATGATGTTATTTTTTTATAACGAAACATATAATAAATTGTGCATGATAAAATATAGATAATATTTTTAATTATTTTGTTAGTATTTTTGTAAATCCTTCAATTATGTCAATAATATGATTATCGATTATGGTTAAAAATGAAAAACATAAACATAAAAGGTAATTATATTAGTTTAATTCATCATACATTTCATTATAAATTACATTTTTAATGTAGTTTGTATATTTCACATCTTACTCAGTCATAAGAATTCTCAACTCTTTTGATTATGTTATTTTTTTTTATAACGAAACATAATAAATTGTGTATGACAAAATATAAATAATGTTTTCAATTATTTTGCTAGTATTTTTGTAAATCCTTCAATTATGTCAATAATATGATTATCGATTTCATCAACAGCGTCATTTATAAAGGACTAAGTATTAATTGATCTTTCTCTTAATTTTTTTTTTTTGGTATAGAAAATTTTAGGGGAATGGGATGGCACCCTAGTTCAACACAAGAAAAGCATTTGAGCTCAAAAAGCGCTTATAAATGTACTTATCTCACAATTGTTGTTGAAAAATATAATATATGCTATAAAAAATTTATTTGACAAATGTACACCAATTTTTTTTCTCAAAATAGATATTAGCTTGATATTCTTATTTATATTGGGCTATTTTCTCCTTCTTGATTGTCAATATTTTTTCATCATTAATTTGTAGAAGTCACTTAATATATTTATATATTAAATAATTTATTTTACTCCAAAGTATTCATAGTTAATGTTTATTTATTGTTTTGTTTAAACACCTATAATCTATATTATCCTTTGAGCCTACTAGGGTCGATCTAGTGGTGGGAGTGTTTGGTTAGTATGTATAAGATTCTAGGTTCTAATCTTGTTGATGACATTGTATGCAAAAAAAAAAAAAAAAACTCAATATTGACCTTCTTTTTCTTTCTTTTTCGTTCCAAAATCAACATTCATTTGAAAGACCAATTAAGAGAATCAAAGTTAAATCTTTTTATTAATAGAGAAAGTTTAACTCTTGCTTTTTAATCTAAATTTTAAAAAATAATCACTTTTCCTTTTTCGAAAGCTATCTCAAAAAACTAACCAAAATGTAATTACTTGTCCAAAATAAGTTGAGATAAACACATGCTTATTTGAGCATATGCTATCTTAAAAAATATTTAATGACATTTGAAATTTATTTTAAGCCTTTTTTCCTCCTAAGAGTAGT
Source organism: Spatholobus suberectus (assembly GCA_004329165.1). NCBI lineage: Eukaryota > Viridiplantae > Streptophyta > Magnoliopsida > Fabales > Fabaceae > Spatholobus > Spatholobus suberectus. The sequence goes on from CM014732.1 coordinate 54,823,774, forward strand.
AATAATACAATAAATTAAAATATATAGTAGAGATGTCCATATTATAAAAATAACAAATATTTTTTTCTAATTCTAGTTTAATGTTTTTTTAACTCACATATCAAATTATAAACGAATTCATAATATCATGCAATTTCTATTTTGTATTTATTGCAACATTACATGTAAGATTTGTAAGCTGATTTTTTCAATTTTATTGTTTTCTTTATTATATGTAAAAATTGACCAAATTTATTTAATACATAAAAGATTCTATATAAGTTAAATATTGTGTATAGTTTAAATATTTAATTTAATTATTTATATAAAATAAAAATTATTTACTACAACTAAATGTATAAAACCCAAATATAATGAATAAAAAATTGTTTAGATTACATTGTTAATATATAAGAAAATATCAAATAATTTTAAAATTATATTAATAAACATTTGAATTTAGTTGCTTTAAAATGTTTTATGAACAACAATAATAAAAATAAGAATAATTTCAAAATATATTTAATTTTATAATAACTCTCATAATGATTTTTTAAGCAATAGTTAAACTTAGAAATTAAGAAATAAGTTATTATATATGTTTATCAATAGAATTTTGTTATTTTAAAATATGTTTATAAACTATATTTATTATAAATGATGATAAAAAAAATTATAAACTTTTTTAGTACGTATTTTAATTTGGATACTAAATTTGTAATAATCACCTTTCTATTTAATAGTAACCTGTTTCAATAATTTTTTAATATAAAACTCATAAATATAATAAATTATAGAGTAAATATATGCACTAGCAGTGAAAGTGATTTTACACTATCATCCAATCACAAATTGTCATGTATGGTAAGTTTGTTGATTTTTACAACAACAACATTAAAAATCATACTAACATTGATTTTTTATTGGTTGATAATATATATTTTTTACATTGACAATGCATAAAAATTAAACGCTAAGTTATTTATAATTAAGGAATATAAAATTTAATAATAATATTTTTGGTAGAGACAACCACTGATAAAGTCCACAAGAGGCAATTCATCTCAAGGTGGGTAGGCTGCCCCATTATGAGTTGCAAAACTCTCTCTCTAAGTATCTAACAAAACTACATATTCAGAGTTTGAACTCGAGATTGCTGGTTAAGGTGAAACATCCCCACTCTAATTGGTCCATGCACTCAGTGGTATTTAATGATAATATTTAACTTATGTTAGGACAAAGGACGAATAATAGCCCTCAATTGTTTTGATTATGCTAAATAGATCATATTCATGTTTTAAAAGAAAACAAAAGTATGCTTTAATGATAAATCAAATGAAAAACCTTGCATCTTATGATCAGATGAACCATTATGCCCCTTTATATCATATTTGAATATTGTATGTGCTAGTCTATCTCATTTACAAGAGTTTATGTAGCAACTTTATCAAAAAAGGAACTACAGCATGTCAATGTATCTACTACGCTGATAAGATGAGCTACTTGCCAAAAAGAAGCACAACAGTGTACTTCTTTGATCAAAAAGGCAAACATGCTCATGCAACAAGATATGGTACGAGGAAACAAAGATAAGCGAACTGCTTTATCTTATCATAATGACTGGTTGATGAAAGGAATTTAATGTTTCAACAAACACTTTTTTCACAAAGGCATAACAGACAAACAAAGCTCTCGAAGACCCCTCAATAGATACTTTTAGAGAGCTCTATAAATAGCTGTCAAGATTTGTACAAGATAAAGAACTGATTTGCTGAAGTTTTGAACACACTCTTATCTTTTCTTAAGCTTTTCCTACTCTTATACTTCTTGAATATTCTTGTACAAAGTGTAAAAGTCACTAAGAATCTAGATTAGAACTTCACCTGGAATATCCATCTAATAAGACGAAGCCTAGTCAATGAGTCCTTACCCTTTACCATTTTTTAGTGAAATTGGTTGAAGTCCAAAGAGGCTTTGAGTTGAAGAATGCTTTGGTTAATTGCTTGAAGAGGCAAGTGAAACACTACTTGGGTTTAGGGGCGAGCATAGATTGGACTTTTAAAAATCCAATCCATATCCAATTAAATGGATTGGATTTAAAATCCATATCCATAAAATTGGTTTGGATTTTTTGAAATTGGTTTTAAATCTGGTTTATGATTCAAAATTGGTTTTAAAATCGAGTCAATTTTAAAATTGATTTTCGACGATAAATCATTTTGAAACTGGTTCATAGTTCAAAACCAATTTTTAAACTAGTTTTAAACCAAAAACTAGTTTTCAAATTGGTTTATAGTTCAAAATTGGTTTGGTTTTAAATCCAATTTTGAGCCATAAACTAGTTTTAAAATCAGTTTTAAACCATAACCATGAACTAGTTTTTTACACAATTCTTTAAAAAATTTTAAACGTAAATTACGATTTGATTTGGTTATGGTTTTACTGTTTTTTAAAATTTTTAATTTATTAATACAATGTAAAATTTGATAACTAAATTTACACAATTATTATGCTATATTATTTTTAAAAATTCCATTTTCTTTAAATTCTCTTTAACATATATTAGTTGAAAAATAATACTTTTTTACTACTATATTAGTATTATTCTTTAATAATATTAACACTTTTTATAACACAAAAGTAAATTGTGTATCTCTTGATATTTAGCATTATTCTTTAACAATATTGGCACACCTTTTCTATAACATATAAAAGTAAATTGTGCACCTCAATAATAAAACAAAGAAAAAGTTATAAATTAGTTTAATACTTATTATGTAATTTTTTTACATTAATAATAAATTTGAAACCACTTAAATATGAATTTTAAAATAATTATTGTAAAAGTTAATAATCTCACTATACATGACAATCTATAATTAAACTACATTATAATTTTTTTTACATTATCAATGTATTCTAATTAAATTCTTCTGAAAAGTGTACTTATCTTTTTTCTTTTTAAATTACGAATATCTTTTAAAAGATATTTTTAAGATATATTTTATTTCTTTACAACTTTCTTTAATACTTATAATGAATTTGAATATTATATTATTAATTTTAAAACTTTTAAGAATAAAAAGATGTGTTTAATTAAGAAATAAAGAATAAAAAGATGCGTTCATGTTGCTTTATTGTATAAGCATAGCTAATAGTGATTTTTGTAGTAGGTGAAGATGTTATTAATTATTATTAGCACATAAATAAATAAATATTAATAAAAATATAGAAATTAGAAAAACACTAATTGCTCACTCACTTTTTGTTTCACTCGCAATATACAAATTAAAAAGAGTTTTGCATAGAGAGGGAGAGAAAAAATTATAAAAATAACTGTTTTGTGTAGCGAGGAAGAATTATGTTTTGAGATAAAGCAAGGAAAAGTCTTAAAATTATTCTTTGAAGATAAACAGAGGGAGAATTATGTCTTGAGATAGTATAGTTGTTTTCAATTTGTACAAAAATGGATATGGCTATAATAACCAGTTGCAAAAACAAATATGGATATATAACCAGTCCATTATAATTAGTTTTGAATAATAACTGATCCATTAAAATGGATTTATAATGGAGAAGAGCAGTATGGATATGGATTGGCTTTAGTAAACTAGATATTTTGCACAACCCTACTTGGGTTGAACCTGAAGAGGCTTGAGTTAAAGAATACTTGTATCCTTGTATAAGTTATAGTGGAACTTGGTGGTGTGTCAAGATCTAGATGTAGTCTCGAGGTTGAGGTGAACTAATATAAAAACCTTTGTGTTTTAATTTCTTTCCTTTCTATCCTGTTTACATAACTATATTTGAGTTTGAAAATTTTTGAACATCTTGCTTAAACTCTTTAATAAAAGGTTTTTCTCTAAGTCTATTTTAAACAAGGTTTCTATATTGTTTTAACAACAGATGAATCAAAGTTTGCGAAAAAGTTTAAAAAATGCAATTCAACTCCTTCTTGTGTTTTCCTATGTTCTACAAGCTAATTATATATTAAATTTAATAAATAAAACATTTAATACTAATGTGCAATCATTGCATTATTTAGTATATTTTTCTTTTTTTTCTTGCCATATTTTTTAGATAATAAATTTTAAATTTATTTTATTTTTAAAGCAATAAAGTAATATCAATAAAATTTTGATTTGAAATATTATGACTATATAACATAGTTTGTGATCACTTTTTGTAAAGATCAGTAACAAAGGATTAAGGCTTATATAAAGGCACTCCAACGCTCAAGATAGTGAGCTTTTTGTAAAGTGGTATTAAAAATGTCATAAATATGTATTTGACACTTCTAACAAAGACATATTTATGGTGATATTCTAAGGTCAGATGAGTTGGATTATGATGGGCCTGATGCCTTTGTTAAGAAGTTTTTACATATGTGGGAGTGTTAGTTATTAGTTTACTCCACTCCTAGGCCGAGATATAGTTCCTCATTCTAGAGTGTATTGAATTCCCTTATAACTGGGTCACCTACTATGGACTTTTGCCTAGTTGCTCTCATAGGCCTTTGCCTTGGCATCTACTCTAAACTGAGGTGGACCAACTTCTTATGGATTGGTAATAGGGCTAGGGACATAGGAGAGAAATTATTTGGGCCTGGATTAAGAAATTGGAATTAAGGGACACATAAAAATATTATAGACTTGTAGTTATCCTTAAGCATCAATGTTTTTGCCTGTCATTTCCACATCCACTTATTCACAGCAAAAAAAGAAACATAAAGCAGTAACATTTTTTTAATTTCTTTTGCTTTTTCTTTCTTTTTCATTATTTTTCTTTCTCAACTGCTTTTCTCATTTTTTGTTTTTTTTTATATATACTATACATATACAGAACAGAACAAAATAGAACAAGAATTTGCTGTGTACCCACCCTAAACTAAAATCTTGCTTGTCCTCAAGCAACATACAACCCCAAATGTAAGAGCAAGCCATAAGTTTTGTATAAAATAACAATCCCATAATTTCAATTAAGAAAGACAAAACGGTTTTTCACTTTTTGGCTTATAATGAGATAATCCAAAGAACAAATGGGTGAAAGCTCAAAAGGGCTAGCAAAGGATAAGTCATAACCCTCAAGGGCTACATCCACAGTACGTCATCATCAAGGTTAGTGATTTCCTTCACAGTCATCAAAATAACTAGTTATAGAAAATTTAACCATAACCATATTTAACTAGTTTTAAATAATCGATTAATTAAGTTTGCTTATAAGAACTAAACCACTTTATTTTTAAGTTAAAATTTGGTTAGTTTTTTTTTTTAAATGATTGGATATGGTTAGGTATCTATTTCATAACTAGTTAACTCAATTTAGTTATAAAATTCAACCACTTTAATTTGGCTTGGCCTAGCTCCAAGCATCTTTAGTCAGAGCATCTTTGACTTGGCTTCGATCAAAGCATCTTCGGCTCGGTTTCAGCTTGCACATCTTTGACTCAGCCTTGGCCCACAAGTCATCAGCTCTGTTTTGTCCGGAGCATCTTTAACTTGGCATCGATTGACGTGCATCTTCAGCTCAGCCTTTGCCCACGCATCTTTGACTCGGTCTCGATCAACACATCTTCAGCTTAGTTTCGGCTGAAGCATCTTTGGCTCAGCCACAACCGGCACCTCTGTAGAAGCATCTTTGGCTCATCCTTGGTTTGCACGCATCTTCGGCTCGTCCTTGGCTAACACATCATTACATCAGCCTTGGCCGGCATGCATTTTTGGCCCAACCTCAATCAACGAGCATCTTTGGCTCGGACTTGGTCGACACTCATCTTCGGCTTGACCTCGGCTGATGCATCATTGGCTCGGCCTTAGCTGACACGAATCTTCGGCTTGGCCTCGATTGGCGCATCTTTAGCTTAAGCTCAATAGAAGCATCTTTAGCTCGGCCTCAACAAAAGCATCTTTAGCTCGACCTCAGCCATTGCATCTTCCGCTCGGCCTCAGCCAAAGCATCTTCAGCTTAGCTCGACCTCAACTAAAGCATCTTCGACTCGACCTCGGCCATAGCATCTTCGACTCAGCCATGGCCAGAGCATCTTTCGCTCAACCACGATCTGCATGCATCTTTGGCTCGTCCTCAGCCAACACATCATCAGCTCGGCCTTGATCAGCACGCATCTTTAGCTCGATCTTAGTTGAAACGCATCTTTAGCTCATACTCAGCCGACGCGCTTCTTCAGCTCGGCCTCAACTGGAGCATCTTTCACTTGACCTTGGCCATTACATCTTTGGCTCAGCCTCAACTGCCGTATCTTTGGCCTCGGCCTTGGCCAACACATATCTTTGGCTAAGCCTCAACCAACACGTATCTTCGGCTCAACCTCATCTAGCATGTATCTTCTACTTGGCCTCAGCCAGGGCATCTTTGATTTGTCCTCAACCTACGCATCTTCGACTCTGCCTCGGTTGGAGCATCTTCGGCTCGACCTCGACCGAAGCATCTTTTGTTCGGCCTCTACCGAAGCATCTTCTATTCGGCCTCGACCGGAGCATCTTTGGCTTGGCATTGGCCACCACATCTTCAGCTTGCTCGAAACATCTTCGGCTTAGCTCGACTAATGCACATCTTTGGCCTAGCCTCGGTAGGCGCATCTTTGGCTCGACCTTAAACTAGTCGTATAAGAGCATTATAAGGTTAGTTAAAGTGCTTTGAATGTTGTTTGATTGTCATTTTCGTTATAACGGTCTTTTTGATTGGTAGAAAAGATACTTTGTCCATTTATTCTTTTGGAAATCACCTTTTAATGGATTTGGTCATCTCCTTTTGCAAATACTTTCAACTTGAGCATAGCTTTAGCCTGAGGAGTTTAGGGATTTTCTTCATTTAAATCACTTAAATCATGATTTATTAAGATTTTTGCTTATAGAGGTATTGTTCTTTTACAAAAACCTTGATCTTACTTCTAGAGACTTGTAGTGAATTCTAAATAGTTTTCCTTCATTGCCTTGCCTTTGTTTGCATTAGCACAAGTAAAGAATGTATTATGTGATCTTCTATAGTAATCCTTCAACACATATATGAGCACTCTTCATTTGTTACAACATCACTTCTACTTTTAGAACATAGTTATGATTGTTTCTACAACTTTTGATCTAGATACAATTTCTGGTGCTAATTGACTATGATCTTTTAGAAGTTTGTATTAGCGTATGTTTGCTTCTATAAGTTGTCCTTTGTATCAAATTATCAAGTCTTGATTATAAACATAATAGACTTCACTTTCAGTGCTTTTAGACTCTTACATATAGTTTGAATGATGCTTTTTTAGTTTGATTGAAGGTTTAAGTGATGTGTTCTTATAAATATGATTTGTCCTATCCTTTTTACACATTCTCGAAGCAAAGCCTTAATATCAAAGGTTAGAATTTGATTATGATAGTGTGTTATCTTTAAAACCTTCATCTTAGGAGGTGATTGGGTTCAATAGTTCTATGTTCCAAGGTGTGTTGAATTCGCTTTGCAACTGGGTCATTTGTGATAATCTTTAACTCAATTGCTCTTATAGGCCTTTGGGTTGAAGTATATTTTGGACTAAGGTGTATCAACTTCTTGTGGATTGGGATTGAATTTGTCTAGACTATATATCAAATTTTTGCACTACACTATTTAATACTTTTGTAGAATATAAAATTAATCAATCAAACCATTGAATTAAAAGTTTTTACAAAGTAGATTAAATTTATAAAGCTGGTAGCTCTGCCATCAACCCTAAGCAACTGGATCCACTAAAGCCTCACCATCTGCTTTTGTGCCTAAAGACGTGATCATCATAGTCAAACAAGAGCAACAACAACAAGGCAAGGGTAAGCTTACATAAAAACAACATAACATATAATCAAGGAAATAACCAACAAATAATTTCATACTCATCCATCAACAGGGAACACACACACATCGTTCTTCACAAGTAAGTATTAATATTCCCATATTTCGAGTTCAACAATCAAATTTATTATGCATAACTACAATGCAACTCAACTACACCAACAACCATGCTATGCATGTAGACACTACTCCCAAGAGATTCACAACAATCGAGTGATCAACCAAGTTTTATCCCATAACATGGCATCAACAACAACACGACAAATGCCATTCATTAGTCAGGGATTGCCAAACTCTGATCTATGGACAAGATTATGTGATTTGTCAAGATAAGTGTATGTGGGTGGTGGCTCACCACAACTCAAGGTTTGCACTACCTTGGCCCTCTACGGAATCACCCATCCATTCACCCCTGAAGGCCCATTGACAGTTGTCCCACGTCTTATCCAGCACTAGGTTGGAGGCCCTGTTTGAGCCGTCCGCTCTAGTCAGCCAATCCAACTTATGTACTTGCCTGCACCACCACATAAGGTCCATTGTTAGCTACCTCAGCTCCTAATATATGGATGAAAATGCATGTACAACACTAATAATCATAATACCATCATCAACAATTCATGATCGATTATCGACAAAAAAAAAATATCATCAACGACACCGTGTGGGTTCAATTTAGCACTACACATGGCCACAACAACTCAACAAGACCATGTAGGCTCAATTCAGCACCATACATGGCCAACTGATAAGGCCATATCCAAGTAGCCTACACCTCTTTAGGATTTCACCAACGAATCCCATCAACAACGCATGGAGGTCCTATCAAAGCAACCTTCCACTCCAACAGCATATCCCACAATCAACAACAATTTGAAACCAAAAACCCTTTTTGAAACCATTTGAAACATCCAACTTATCTTGAAATATGCATTTGAAATCCTTAAGGGTCAATAATTCGTAGATCTTTAAATCATTTAGAAGACTCATAAATCCTGAGATTCACAAAACCTTTTGAAATAATTCTCTTTCTTAGTTTAAGGAAATCATATTTAAAGTGAACATCTTTCTGTCATTCCCAAATATGGCTTTTGGAAAATGAAAACCCCTATTTTTTCTATAATAGATTAAAATATGAAGTGGAAGATTTAAATTATAAAATAACAGATTAAATACTATAATAATAGATTAACTCTTGTAATAACAAATTAAATCAGTTAAAAGCACACCATAAATCATTTACTGATATAAATAATTGATTATGAACCTCCATAATTGATTATTTTAGAACCACTGTTAAGAAAAAGATCCCTAGACCTCGAATAATAGATTATAAGCCTCCATAATCGATTATTTCAGAGTCATTATTACGAAAACAACCCCTAGAGCTCAACATAATCGATTATGAGGTTCCCATGATTAATTATTTGAGACAGAAATGCAAAAAACACGATTTTTCAGTAGAGATTTCAACTTTTCACCAATCTATATCTAAATTTCGACTCATTAAAAGTTTCAACATTATCAACCAACATCAACAAATCTTATATGCATTAGATTGTACAATAATTTTAGCATTTCATCACACAAGTCACAGATTTCCCATCCAAAACCATTTTTATCAAAATACCACCACAAAGCTCATTCCAGCAGAGATTTTGCCAATCTACAGCATTGTATCAACACAACAACATACACCCAACATGGAACAACTATGAGAAGCTTCCCTTACCTCTTGAAGCCTCTAGAAGTTCAAATTTATGGAAGAGGAGAGAAAAGGGAATGGAACCCTAGAGCCAAAATTAGAGAGAAGTCTCTACAACCATAATATCCATACCCAAAATCTATCAATACTCAACAACAAACTCAGATTCAAATGAAGTTTTCCTACACCCCCAACATGGTCCCACGAAAATCAAGAGAGAAAGGGAAAGAACTCACCAACGAGAGAAGACACAACTCTAACACAAGCCAAAGGAATAGGGTTTTTGGCTCTAAAATTTTTGCTCTACTCTTTGGAATTACGGAAATAGATTAGAGAGAGTCTTGAGATGATTGAGAGTGTCTAGAGACATGTTTGTAGCAAATGGGTAAGAGAAAGGGGAACTCACCTTTTTTAAGAGGATTGTACACTCTAAAAGAGACTTTGGGCCCACTAAGGCCCAACTCCCACTTTTTAATACTCCAAGGCCCAAACCATTACCCCTCACTGGACTAACTAAGATATCACTGATAAACATTTGGCTCAAGCAACGTTTTCTTACTTCCCACAAATGCAAACTTGGGCTACCAAGACAACACAATATAAAACAATAAACACACATCTACAAATTATTTATTATATCTTGATTAAAAAATTTAAATTTAATTTTTACTTTCAATTATTAAATCACTAAATCACACATTAGGAAAACACTGGTGTTACAGATAACATACCAACAATGTCCAATTTAAGTGAAAATTTGATATACATGATTAGAATGATAATATCAAATGATTCAATAGTTGGGTTGATTAATTTTGTATTTTACAACAAGTTATTAAAGTGGTGTAAGCATAAAAATTTGACATCTAGTGTCAATTAATCATGTCTCATATGTGTGTGCGTGAATATATATATGTATATACATGTATATACATATGTATATAGATAGATAGAGAGAGAGAGAGAGAATCAATAAGTGTGTGAATCAATTGACACGATATTGTTCCAACTTAACTAGTGATCTCAAGTTCAAGCCATGGATATGCAATTGTGCAATTGTGTAAAATACTCAAAAATAGTGTTTTGTTGCCCACAATAATCCTATCTAACTCGAGCAAAATTGCCTCTTATTTATCTTTACCAAAAAAAATAAAGAGAGAGAGAGAGACTTTGACAATGTAAAAATTAAAGAGAAATAATAACATGCATGAGTTAGTTATAAGATCTTATTTACATGACACAAGTGCAAGTGAGTTACAAATTGGTGATTATAATTAAGTTGCATGATACGTCTTAATCACATCCATAAAACACGGGTCTATATCAAGGAATTCACCAACTAAAATATTTTATAATTCCAACATGGAGAGCATACTCTAAGACCAAATTAGATGAACTCAAATCATTTGGTTCGACTATGAGTTGATTCAAAACAAGATTTTTATATAATTTAATGATCGTATATGCATATGAAAATGTAGGGTGTTCATGGGACAGGTTTGCTTGTGTTTTTACTTGACCTGAAATTTCGATAAGATCATTTATTTAAACTCAAACACAATCCAATTAAAACTTGACACATATGGGACAAGACTGAGTCAACTCAATTTGTTGACACAATATATCTATCTTAAGATTATATATAGTTACATAGTAAAATTAAAAAGTACATAACTACAACTAAAAGTATATTTTACAATATATATTTTAAGATAAATAATATCAATATATATACAATATCATGTTATACAAAACATTATTCATTAAGCTAAGAAGTTATATTATCAATACATAATTGTTTTAAAAAATAAATTTTTTAAAATAATATATAACATTGGATTGGGTTGGGATAACTTGAAACATAATCTAAACTCGTCCTCAAAATGCATTAGGTCTAATTTCATAAACCTAAAATCTGTTAAAAGTAATTCTTGTCCAAGTCGGGTTAGTGGGACAGGATGAATGATGAACACTATGGGTGTTTAAAATTGAACCAAACTATTTTATTTAATCGTAAAAGGTTATTTTATGGTAAATTAATTTTTGGAACTAACTACATAAATTTCAACTAAATACTTCCATAAAAGTTAATGTAGGTGTAATACTCATACTTATTGGAGATATAGTTAGATTTTCAAAATTTTATTTGGGAAGTGTGAAATTACAATCTCTAAACATTGCTTAATCTGATTATAATCAACTTGTTAATTGATTAATGGTGTCCTAACAATATCTTAATCAACTAGAGAGGGGTAGTATTCATTTAGAATTATTCAAACAACATTTATAACAAAAGGTAGTGATGATGTAATTATGGAAGAAGGTTTTACAAATCGGAAAAAAGACTAAAAGATTTCAAGTTTATGTTGGAAGTTTAAATAGTTCTCATAATTAAATATAGATAAATTGTCAAGCTCTAATGAAACTAAATCAACATATTGAAGTTGTCATATATATGCAGTCTCGTCAAATTGAAAAGGAATATCAAATTTATTTGACGACAATAGTTGACTGCATTTGATTTTTATTGTGTCAAGAGAATTTTCTTGCTAACCATAATGAAGCTTTTCATGAAGTTCTAAAGAATGCTTGTGAAAATCTTAAGTTAACAGTTCATACAATACAAAAGGATATTGTTAGAGTTGTTGCTAGTGAAACCACTAAAGTTATTCTTGATAATCAAGGAGATAATTTATTTGCTATTTTTATTGATGAATCTTAAGATATCCCAGTTAAGGAGCAAATGGTTTTTGGCTTTTCCTTATGTGAATAAAAGGGGGCAAGTTTAGAATGTGTTGTCTTGTTCATGTAGAGATGGCAAAATGGGCTACGCTAATCGGGCCGGCTCGAACTCACCTGCTAAAATATAGGCTTTAGAGCCGGAATAAAATACAGGCCTTTTTAGCCCGATCCGATAAAACTCACATTATAAATCAGGCTCGGGTAGGGCTAGCCTGGTCGGGTTTAGGCAACTCACTTTTTTTTTTAATTTTATTGAGAAAAAATGGGACTAAGAGAAGTTTAGGAGACTAAAAATAGTTACTAATTCATTGTCTCAAACTTTCACTTGTTTGACATAGGTTTTGATATTTGATTTTGACAAAGGCTGCTTATAAAGTTATAGTACATGATTCCAAATTATATTTTATCTTGTTGAGTTACAAATATTTGAGATGCTAGGAGACTTTTGAAATTTAATTTATTCAACATAGGCTACTTTCAGAGTTACAATACATGTATTACATTTTTTATTTTTTGAGTTGCATATATTTACAATGGTATAAGACCTTTGCAACATTTACAAACTCATATGTGTACATCATTAAATATATAACTACTTTTATTCTAACTTTTATAAAACAATAAACGAGATTATCTTATAAGTAGCTTTTGTGCCAAAAACAATTACTGTGATTGTCATAATATAACATTTCAATCTTTTTATAAATGTAATAATAAAATAAAATAATTATTTATATTTTATTTATTACACTAAAATAAATATGTCAAAAAAATAATTATCACAATAATTTCAATCTTGAATTTGGAAGAAAAATAAAAAATTCAACAAAAAAGAAAAAAAAATGCTAGCCTAGCCCTAAAACCTTCAACCCGCATAGGGCTGGGCCTGGACATCAAATTAAAAGACTGAATAAAATGTGAGCCTTTTTGGCCTATCTCGTTATAGCTCGTGGCTCATGTTGGGGCCAGCCCGCAATAGGTCAAGTAGCTCGTTTTGCCACCTCTTCATGTTTCTAATATTAATGATCAACAACTTTAAGAGTCAAGTAGTCATTTTATAAAATTGAATACTATGTTGCTGTAAAACACAAAGATAACACAAGAAGGGAGGTTGAATTGTGTTATATCAAATTTTTTCGATTCTTTTGTTAACAACATATTGTCTGAAATAAGATCAAAAAGATTTTCAAAAAGATTTTAAAGGATAGATGAAAGCTGAATGACAAAACCAGAAAGTACACAGAAATTATACTGGTTCGTCTCACCTCAGAGACTAAGTCCAGTTCTTGGCAACAACCAAGTTCCACTAACTTTCACAAGTTACAACTATTCTTTCCACAAGTCTCTTCAAGCTCAACCCAAGTAGTCTTTCACTTGCCTTTTCAAGGAAACACCCAAGTATTCTTTGAATCAAAGCCTCTTCAGGCTTCCACCAATCTCGTTATGAAAAAGGTTTACGTGTGAGTTTACCTCACTAGGTTTAACGTCTTGTCAGACGAATATACAATGAAATACAAAAAGAATTTTAGTACGAGTTTAGAAGAACTTTTCTTTTCTTTAAGCAATTATGAATTTTCAAAATCAGTAGCAGTTATATCAACAACAATTATGATCACAACAACTACTCGAAAGAGGTATCTTCTTCTATATATAGGCTTCTCCGAAAGTATTCGTTGAGTGTTTTGCAGAAGACAGCCTTCGTCTGATGAAGAGAGTCGTTGGATCATTAAATGCAGCATTTAATGCTTTTTACCAACTTGTCATATGATAAGATAAAGCAGTCTATTTATCTTTTCTATTCTTGTACTCAATCTGTAGCAGTTGTCATGTCCACTTTCTTGTTTTGACATTCGCAGACATATTCCTTTTTTTTGCTGACTTTCCTCGAGAGTAGGTATATAGGCTTTATACGTTTTGAGGTAGCTTACACTCTAATTGATGTGCAGATCATTTTAGAACATTGTCATCGTCTGTAAGACTTGTTAGTTACAAAGTTTATTTAATCATAAGACGATATTCAATTTTAAAAACGTCAGACGATTGCATGCGAACGAATGATCAAACGATTATGTGAAAACATATATAATTTTAATTGTTTGTTATTATCAAAATATTTGAAGGTTATAAATTCGTCCTTTGTCTTAACAATCTCCCCCTTTTTGATGATGACAAACAATTATAGTTCTTGTAAAACATTTTTCTATGAAAACGCTTTTTGATGAGTGTAAAACATTTTTCTTGTAAAACATTTTATATAGGTATACTTTAGTTAAGCAGATGCACTATATATAAGGAAGTAACTGAAAGAAACTAGACGATATCATTCAACTCATAATTCATCATTGTAAAAAAAAATTTTACTCCCCCTAAGATTAATATCTTTATACTTCCCTTTGTCTTCTATTTTTCTCCCTCTTTTGGGATCATCAATTAGAAGATTCAGAGTCTGAAGGTGTAGATGATGAGCCGAGGTCACTTTTGAAGCACTTTTCCAGCTTTCCTAACAGGACTTCTGCTCGTTTGCGTTTCTTGCATTCTTTCCTAAGATCAGCTTCAAGACGCTGCACAGTCAGCTTTGTAGAGCACAAAATAAACACAAGAAAGGGGGTTGAATTGTGTTAAAGCCAATTTTTGCAATTCTTTTACTAATCAACATAAAGATTGAAATAAGATCAGAAAACTTTTCAAAACGTTTTAAAAGGCAGACAAAAGCTAAAAGACCAAAACTGAAAGGCACACAGATTTTATACTGGTTCGTCTCACCCCAGAGACTACGTCCAGTTCTTGGCAACAACCAAGTTCCACTAACTTTTCAAGTTACAAGTATTCTTTCCACAAGGCTCTTTAGGCTCAACCTAAGTAGTCTTTCACTTGCCTCTCCAAGCAAACACCCAAGTATTCTTTGAAACAAAGCCTCTTCAGGCTTCAACCAATCTCGTAAAGAAAGAGGTTTGTGTGAGTTTACCTCACTGGGTTTAACGTCTTATCAGACGAATGTATATATTGAAGTACAAAATAGATTCTTAAACTAAGTTTACAAGGAGTTTTTCTTTTCTCAAAGCAATTATGAATTTTCAAATTCAGCAGCAATTATATCGACAACATTTGTAATTTTGACAAGCGCTTGAAGGAGGTCTCTTTTTTTATTTATAGGCTTCTCCAAAAGTATCCGTTGAGTATTTTGTATCGTTTGATGAAAAGAGTTGTTGGAATATTAAATGCAGCATTTAATGCTTTTTACTAACTTTGTCATATGATAAGATAAAGCAATCTGCTTATCTTTTCTATTCTTGTACTCAATCTTTTAGTAGTTGTCATCTCCACTTTCTCGTTCTGACATTCGCACACATATTCCTTCTTTTTCGCTGACTTTCCTCGAGAATAGGTATATAGGCTTTATGCATTTTGAGGTAGCTTACGCTCTGATTCATATGTAGAACATTTTAGAATGTTGTCATCGTCTGTAAACTTTGTTAGTTACGAAGTTTATAGAATTAAATATAAGACGATATTCAATTTGAAAAACGTCAGACGATATAATGCATACTAGAGATTAGACGATAATGTGAGCGAGAGATCAGACGATAATGTGAGCGAGAGATATAATTTTAACTGTTTGTTATTATCAAAATATTTAAGGGCTACAAATTCGTCCTTTGTCTTAACAACCTTCAATTCATTTAAAGCTTGTCTGTCGTCTGAAGGTGCAGGTGCAGAGCTGGTAGCTGCTTCATCATTGGGTTCCTCTACAAAACATAAATTGAAAACATATGGCACAAGAGGACCACAAAACCAAAAGGGTCGCAGGGTAGAGATATTTTAAAGGTTTCAGAGGAGAAGAGGATATAGGTTTGGGGTAGGTTTATGGATAGTTGATTTTGGGGGTTGGAGGTATAGCTTGAGGGAGAGACTTGCGTCCAGTGACCTGTCGGATGAAATGCAACTTCATGGCTTAGCAGACTCTTCTCATCAGTAGACAGACCAGAGAAGTGTTTTAGTGCTTCAACATGGTCTTGCAACCTTTTGCGGTTTGTGCTTCTAAAAGTTGCTTTGCCTTTTAGTTTGGCCAGCTGTACAGACGATAATGCTTTCTGTCTAATCATCACGTGCCTTTGGGGGTTATGTCTGAACTTCAGTTCTATTCCTTTCCCTATAGATAGATTTTGGCATGGATAGTTTTCTAACAGCAGATGCGAAAGGTGGTCCATGGCTTCATGAGGAGCCACATTCAAGTAGCCATGAATCTAAGCGAGCCTAGTTCAAGATCTGGACACCTTCGCTCACATATTGCGTGCTGCAAAGAAATCTGCATCTTCTCCAGTAGGAAGTTGTTCATCACTCTCCCTAATTCCCAGTCATCATCACTAATCCGCCATTCTTCAAAGTTTGGACTATCTTCTAGATGGATGGCGATGGGGTAAGTCTTGATCATCCCATGACAGAACGGATAAATGATTTTGGGCTTGTAATGGTACGTTCTGCACATGATCAGATACTCTAAGTAGTTACATTTCAGCATGAAGGGAGAGGTGTGACAAAGAGTCCTACACTGTCTCCAAATTTCATATCCAGCTAGAAATCTCGTTCTGGTTGATGGTGGATAAACGAAGATTGTAGCGTCTGACCGAGTGCTGTATCCTTCCTCCTAGACGTATAAAGTGATGTGCGGCTCATAAGATAGTGCGAGGGTAGCTTCTTCTAGAATATCAGGAAATTTCTCAGCGTACCCATGGCGTGCCAAGAGTGGCCATTCTTCATTGATGGGAGTCATCCACATCCTCGAGTTGTTTACTTCACCCAGTTCATAATTGGTGAGAGCTTGAAGAATTTCTGGGTCGAAGAGCTCTGGTAAACGACATTCTTTTGTTGTTCCAGTTTGACGCGACTCAGGCTGCTCAAAGTAGATCATTGTGCGCCTTTGGAGACGTTTAAACAGAGGCGTTTCAGAGCGATAGTCTTCTAGCGATGTTTCGTCTATCATAGGTGCAGCTCCTCCAAACGAAGTTCCTTCTACTTTAGGTTTCGCGAAGGAAAAAAAGAGTGAAACAACCCTTGCAGGCTGATCAATACTAGGTGAGGCTGTTAAGTCTACAAAAAGACGGTTGAAGACTTGAGAGATAGAAACAGATTGTGGAACATCCCAGAAAAGAGATCTAGGTAATCTACCTCTTGAGGTAACAGCCATGTCCTCTTCAGTCAACAGCTCTTGCGCTTCAGGCTCTGCAAGGGCTGTTTGCAGCGAGTGCTCAATCACAGATTGAAGCACTACTTCCTTAATCTATTCTTCCTCTACTTCAGCCAATTTTTCTTCTTCTTCTTTCTTCTTTTCTTCAGCCCATTTTGACTCAGCTCAGGCTCTCCTGAGCTGCTTTTCTTCTTGAGCTCTTGTTTTTGGTACTGGAATCTTTTGGATTTTGAGGACTTTTTAGAAGGTTAGGCAGATGGAGTGGGTTCAGTAAAGGTAGGTGGTGGAGGTGGTTGTTTTGATGGAGAGGCAGGAATGGTTGTGCTTGGAGTAGGAAGAAAGGTGTTAATGGGAAGGTCATCGTCTGAGTCAGGTTGGGGAGTTGGTTTGGATCTCAAACGAATGGTTAAGGGTTTTTGTTTCTTGTGAGGTGGAGAAGATGGGGTTTGAGGTTTGGTCTGTTTAGGTTGAGGGCCTGGTTGTGAAGGTCTCTTTATTAGTAACTTAGGTTTTTGGGGTTTGGTTTGTTTGGGTTTCGTCTATGGTGGAGGTTGAGTAGACGCAGTACCAACAGAGGGGTCAGCCAACGATCTCACTTTGAACGCAGTAACAACAACTTCTTCTAGTGGTTCTTCCTTAATCAATGCTAACTCTGGATGTTTGGCAACGTATCCAGAGAAGAGATGTGCAATCCTTATCTTCCTGATGATGGATACATCGATCTCAGAACCTTGTTTCATTTTCTCCAACCCAGATTCTTTAATTCCCACCAAACGAATGATTTCGGTGAAGAGCATGGCGTAGGGAATAGGATGCTTCTACTTGCTCTGGGCACCTTCCTTCAACTTGGAAAGACAGGGTCTCCAGTTGCCCATGATTAATGCGAGCAGGTTGACCTTCTGACCAGTCAGTATCTTGTATATGCAGAATCTGTCCTTGGTGGTTACATTATCCTTTGAGCCTTTTCTTGGAAGAATAATGTGCAGCAGGACGTTGTGAATCAATCTGCATATAGGCTTTATGTTTGAAGCGTATAGAAATTTCTTAAGAACATCCTTGTTCTCGGTTTTAGGCTTAGGCATTCCATATAATGCCCTGTCAACAGTTTCTGGGGTTATGACCTTTTCCTAGTCTTCAGTAAAGAGGTCACCCTCCTTTTTACAACCAGACGCTACTACAATGGTGTCAGTAGAGATAATGATGGCTTGATTGTCAACTGTTCCTGTGATGGTTCTGTTAACCTCAGATGCAGAGGCCCAGAAGTAGGCATACGGTGCATGGTATCAGGAGGTTTTCTTCTACACGAAAGCTTCCCATCTGACATTTTTGATATACATTTGCAGAGGGAATCCTTCTTCTTCAAGCTTTTGTAAGTTGACCTATTTTCCTGTAACGAAGTCATTTTCCTGAGAGAAAAGGTGACAGATAAGGTTTGAGTTCAGAGAGTTTGAGAGATTTTCAGAGTGCGTAAAGAAAAAGAAAGAATGGTTAGTTTGAATAAAAAAAAGTTTTTGAAAGTACTAAAGAGACGTGCATTTATGACAACTTGATGTGGCAGGGGCTACGGCGCACGTTTCTTGGGTAGTTATCGAGAGTAATCATTAGGGGAAATATCAGACTAATGAATAAAAAAGAACTTTTCATATTCAAAGACGATTGTGTTAGTAAGATGAAATAAAATAAGATGTAAGATGATTTAGAATAAGACGAAACTTTATTTAAACAAGACGATGCATTTAAGACGTTTTAGTCTTGCAAAACTTTCATGTTCAAATTTTCTAAGATAAAGTTAAAAGGTTCTACAAGCAAAGCTTTTGTAAAGATATCAGCCCATTAATGGTCTGTATCGATGAACTTAATATCAAAAAAACCTTTTTGAACATAGTCACGAATAAAATGATATCTTATCTTTATATGCTTAGCTTTAGACTGCTGAATGGGGTTTTTAGATAAATTTGATTGCACTAGTATTATCACATAACACAGGAATGTTATGCTCAAAGCTAGAGTAATCTTCAAGTTGATACTTTACCCATAGGAGTTGTGAGTAGCAGCTTGCAACAGATACATATTCTGCTTCAGCAATTGATAATGCAATTGAGTTTTACTTTTTGCTGGTCCAGGATAAAGACATGGTTCGATGAAGTGGCATCCACCACTTGTGCTTTTCATTCAAGTTTATCATTAGCATAGTCTGCATCATAGTATCCTACTAACTTGAAATCTTTGTTTTTCTCATAGAATAAACTGAGGTTAGGTGTACCAACAAGATATCTAAAAATCCTCTTAACAGCTTTTAAATGAGACTTTCTAGGATCAAATTGAAATCTGGCACATAAACAGACACTATGCATGATGCAGAGGTCAAATTGTAATTCTTCTTGCATAGCTATCACCCAGTTATCGTCTGTTAGTGCTTCTTCTATTGTCTTAGGTTCAATTTCTGAGACTAAGGCACAAGACGCTTGGTTCTTTAGTGATGACCTTGTTTTAACTCCTTCAGTTTGCTCTCTAATGATCTGATCTTGAGAATGGTAGGTGACGAACTTCCAATCCTTGTGAGATCCTTTCGTCTGATTATTGATCTGTTGTTGTTGAGGAGTATCTTCTGATTCTTTTTCTTCGTCTGTTCTTGTTTGATCAGACGGTCCTATTTGTAAATCTGCAAAATCTTCTTCCAAGTCTGATAGTCTCTTATCAGGGGTTAGTGTATCATTAAATTTAACATAGATAAATTCTTCTACAACAGAAGTTCTAGAGTTGAATACTCTAAATGCCTTGATGTGTCGAAATATCCAAGAAAAACACCATTATCAACCTTATAGTCAAATTTTCCTGGTTGATCTCTAGTGTTGAGAATATAACATTCACATCCAAAAGAGTGAAAGTATGAAATGTTGGGTTTTCTATCTCTCCATAGTTCATAAGGAGTCTTTTAATTATTGGTCTGATCAATATTCTATTTTGAACATAACAAGCTGTATTTACAGCTTCTACCCAAAAGTACTTGGGGACTGAATTTTCACAGAGTATGGTTCTTGCCATCTCTTGTAGAGTTCTATTTTTCCTTTCAACTACCCCGTTTTGTTGAGGTATTCTCGGTGAGGAGCAGTTGTGGAAAATTCCATTCTTTCATAGAAGGATTTGAACTCAGCATTTTCAAATTCAGTTCCATGGTCACTTCTAATTGTAGTAATACAATAACCTTTTCATTTTGAACTCTCTTACAGAATATTTCAAACACATTAAAAGACTCATGTTTGTGAGCTAAGAAATAAACCCATGTATATCTAGAATAATCATCAATAATGACAAAACCATACTTTTTCCCACTAAGACTAAGAGTTTTTGTAGGTCTAAGCAAATCCATATGCAGTAATTCTAATGGTCTAGAAGTGGAAACAACATCTTTTGATTTAAAGGTGGTTTTGATTTGTTTCCCTTCTAACATGCTTCACAAAGAAGATGAGTTTTTCAAGAAATCTTAGGCAATCCTTTTACTAAACTCTTTTTATATAGTTTCGAAATATATTTCAAATTGATATGCCAAAGCTTTTTATGCCAAATCCATTTTTCATCTTCTTTTGTCATTAAGCAAGTAACATTTTGTTTGTTCAGATCATCAAACTCAATCTTATACAGATTATTATGTCTTTTGGCAATAAAAAGAATAGATTCATCATTGCTTTTGACTATGCATGATTCTTTATTGAAGGATACAATAAATCCACTACCACAAAATTGACTAATGCTAAATGATTGTATTTTAATCCTTCAACACATAGGACATTATCTATAGATGGAAGAGGAGTCTTACCAACTTTACCTATACCAATGATTTTTTCTTTTCCATTTCCACCAAATGAGACAGTTCCTTCATGTGATTGGAGGTCTAGGAACATAGACCTTTCTCCCGTCATGTGACGTGAGCATCCACTATCCAAGTACTAGAATGAATCCCTCCTTTTTCCTATTAAGGATATCTGCAACAGGAATTATTTGAGATTTTAGTACCCAAATACTCTTGGGTTCTTTCATGTTAGTCCCAAAGGTCTTATTTGACCTCTGTTTCCTTTTGTGTTGACATCTTTGGAATGAATGTCCAGATTTGCCACAAAAGTTACAGAAGGTTGAATAAAATTTAGAAGACGATGGTTTAGCACTTTTGTCTTCTACAAATCCAATCTCGAATTTGTCAGACAGAGATCTTCTATGTTTTAAAATCAATTAAAGTTTTGAAGATCCGTCTACAAATTTGGTTAGATCATGTTTCAGACTAATAACCTCTTTCTTTAGTCTATCAACTTCAGAAAGAAGCATTACCTTTTCAGGATTTAAGGCCAGGCTCTTTTGCATTCTCGTCAGATCTCTCTTGAGTATCTCATTTTCTAAAAGAGCTTCTTGATATTTTTCTTTATATTTTTTATACTCAAGAGCAATCTTGTGTGAGTTAGCAAGAAAAGTGTCATATGACATATCTTCGTCATCAGACTCAGAATCACTGTCATCAGACTCATGCAAAAGTTATTATATTCAGAGTTTACCTTAGACGTTGCTTCCTCTGCATCTACCATGAGACATATATTAGCCTTTTCATTGTCTGAACTACTACTGCTGCTGTCGAGATCTTCCCAAGTGGCTAGAAGATTTTTCTCTTTGTATCTTTTCTTTGAACTCTATCCTTTCTTTAGTTTGGGGCATTCAGCCTTAATATGTCTAGGCTTTTTGCACTTAAAGCAGATGATCTCATTGTTCTCTTCTTGAGGATGTTTTTCTGTATCTAATGTCCTTCTTTCTGGAAGAATGCTTAAATCTATCTTTCTTCTTAAGCATCTTCTTGAATTTTCTGGTGATGAGGGAGATCTCATCGTCTGTTGAGCAGTTAGAGCTTTTGTCTAAGCTCTCGAATTCCTCAAATTGAACCTTCAGCGCTTTGTTTTCTTCCTTTCATCTCAATTTTTTTGTCTGCTCTTCTACTTGATTCTCCAATCTTTAGAGCAACTAAGTCATTATTTTTGACTTTGTCTCTTTGAAGAGATGTACTTCATGTACTCTTGGAGCTCCTAATAACTCATCTAGAGTTAAGGTCTTCATATCCCTTACTTTAGCTATGGCTGTAGCTTTGGGTTCCCATATTTTGGAAAGACTGTCTAGGATCTTGAGATTGTTTTGAGTCTTAGAGAACTCAACACCAAGACTTTGGAGTCCATTTAGAATTGTTTAAAATCTTCCAAACATTTCATCAATGGTCTCTATCTCCTTCATGGTGAACATCTCATATTGTCTTGAAAAGTTGCTGCTCTCCTGAGATGAACATCTTCTGTGCCTTCATGTGTTATGCGTATAACATCCTATATTTCCTTAGCAGTTCTGCAGCTGCAAAATTTTTGTGGGTTGAGGGCAGACTAGGTTGGGTTGAGTTGACCCGTTTTGACACCCCTAGATAACGGTTTCTCCAAATGCTTTGTAGTTCCACATGAACAATACCAAACCTACACCGTTTTAAAGTAGATCTCTTACCTCTCATTATTTATTTATTCGCTTGTTTTTTTAAAATTCGTTAGATTTTTCTCCGAGGTTGCAAACCCAATTTTTTTTTGGTTTGTTGAGTGTACTGTGAGTTTCATCCACACATAACATTCTTGAAAAAGCTGTGGTTGAGTGTGTTCGAACACGATTTTGTATTTCAAAAGCATAATTTACATAAGATTGGGTTATTATTATCATACATCATTTTTCTTTTCCATCTCATTTTCATTTAATTTTTCTTCTTATTTTTCTCTTTATTTCTCATGATATCATTTATCACATTTATTATTTCCTCTCTCTTTTATTTTTTTTTCTTTCTATCTCATTCTTTTTTCCACACATACACTCTAAAAATAGGTTGTACACTTACTATACTTGCATAGATTACGATTGGTCTTTACGTATGTACCAGTAATAATAATAGTATTTAATTAATAACATAAAATAGTATAATGATAATAATAATAATAATAACTACAACGTCAATTAAAAAGTGAGAAAAATTGACGAAAAAAACATGAAAAACGAGTAAAAAATAAAATTATGAGAAATTGACATGTGTCTATGCAAAATCATTGTTTTAATATATAGTACATAAATGGATTAAGTCATAAGTCATATTTACGAACTATATTCCTAAAACACCATGAATATAGTTTGTTTGCTTACAAAGTAGAGCCAAGTGGGAAAACCATCCTACGGATTTGATTGGTGTTTGTGTTTGGAGAAAAGAGAGCCGAAAAACAAAAAGGAAACTCAAAACAGGAAAAGAAAAAGGAGGAAACGAAAGTAAAAGACAGGGGAAAAATAAGGAAAAAAGAAAAGGAAAGAAAACGAAAGCAAGACAGCGAAATGTGAGAAAGGGCAGTGGGGAATCAGGTAGAAGGAGCCCCCTTTCTTTGTCTCTCTCGAAACCTCATTGTGATGGCGTGATTTACTTTCACTTTTCTCTGACAGGAACAGGAATCTTTGAAAATCGAACGCATCCCCATGAAACAAGAAGAAAGGGGAAAAAAATATTACGATGAAGGAACACAAAAAGGGAAAAATTAACTTTAATAACGAGGTGTATACAAAGAGAAAGGAAGGCATGTGTAACATGAAGGGGTACCCCGTTTTTGTGTTGTAACTTATGGTTTGCTAATGACACACTTGGTTAGTACTACTACTATGGTATTGGTGTTGTTGGAACTTGGTGAGAAATGTTAGAGAACTAAAGTCGCACATTGAACAAATAAATCAAGTCAAAGTATATATAAGGATAGAGAAATCAAACCAATTGGTTCGAATCTTTTGGTAACATCTCTTATCCTTGATATACACCTAAGCCCAATCAACACTCTTTCATTGGGCACGTACTACATATTCTAACATGGTATTAGAGCCTAAATGACATAAAAAGTCTATACCAATCCAAAAGAAGAAGAAGAAGAAGAAGGTTAAAAAAAAATTAGGCCTTTGAGATTAAAAGAGACATAAGCCTAGGTGACTAACAAAAAAAAAAAAAAAAACTTGAGGCCTCTAAGGCTGACTTGAGTACAAGTCTAAAAAAAAAAAGAAAAGAAAAGTAAAAGCCAAGTCCAAATTAAAAAAAAATATTATGGCCTACTCAATGATAATACGTAAGTCACAACTAGAATCCAATTGGACTTGAGAGGGGAGTGTTAGAGAACTAAAGTCACACATTAGACAAATAAAGTTAAGTCAAAGTGTATATAAGAATAGAGAAATCAAATCTAATTGATTTGAATTTTTTGGGTATACACCTTCTATCCTTAATATATACCTAAGCTCAATCAACACTCTTTCATTGGACATGCACTACATATTCTAACAAGAAAAATGGAGAAATGATAGAGATCACCTTCGTTTGGTTAGGCCTTTTGGTAGAGATTACAGTAATTCTGTTCGAATTGGGTAGGATCATTATAG
>CM014732.1:54853172-54905083 GCA_004329165.1 Spatholobus suberectus
CTTTTTTGTTTTTTTGTTTTAATTTTTATCCTCATTAATTTAATTGAATCTCTTTTTACCTTTTTTTTTTTGCAATTTAGAAATTAAAAAACTAAATATGTTATTTTATGTCATTTTACATTTATCAACTAGTTATCAGTGCATATTAAGCAAACACTTTAATTCATCAGCTAGCTTGTGAGCTTTTAATTTTTCAGCTCCCAACTTATAGCTTATAAGCTTTCAGCTAGTTTATAAGCTAGTTTTATCAAACATTTGTATTTTTTATTCTAAAGCTTACAATAGCAACCATTAATTAATCCCCTGGGACCTTAAAGACAAACAATAATCAAGAAAAACAAAGTGAGGAGTTAACATAGGCAGTATTTTTATGTTCAAATTGCATGTATATATAGGGAAAAGTAAAGATGGTCTTTTCTTTTTCTTTCCGTGACTACTCTTTTTCCGATCGATGATAAAGTGAAGAGACCAATACAAATGTACTTCAAAAGGATTTAAATCAAAGAGGTTTTCCGAATGAAAGCTGTAACGTATTAAAGATGCTAGGAAGGTAACTACATTAAGCTTTACCCCACTTATAATCTTGATAGACCAATTTTTTTTTAGTTTTTGTGTACAATGACGATACTGAGATTAAAATCTAAGACTTCATACAAACTATTCAAACTTTCTACCACTAGGTTGACCCTGTGTGGATTTGATAGACCAAGTTATTCATGAACCTTGTGTCTATGTATTAGATATTTTACATAACAATTTGGCATATTTAGAATAAAGTTAATTATATATAGCATAGAAATTACTAATAACGAGTACATTAGTGAGTCATAAGAGCATAGCATGGGTATCTTAAAATTAGAAACACTAGAAAGGTGGTTAAATTGTGTTTTTAAGATTTTAGCAGAACATAAATATTTAAGACAAACATTCAAGTAACATTAAGAAGATAAGACAAAATAATTATCTAAAGTTTAAAAACTATCATTTGATATTTGTGACCATACTCTTGAATATAACTTTGTGAAAACTAAGTTGAAAGTCCTTTATAAACACTTTTTAACAAAAGCAACCCCAAAACTAGATGAAAATGATAAATAAAAGAGATAAGCTTTAAAGATCAAGTAAGGAATTTATCTTAACGTACTCTCCAATTACTTGAGAGACACATGCAATCCTTAATTCAAAGATCAAAATTTTTCACTATACACAGTTTAATATTACAGCTCCTATCTTTACTCTCAAATATATATATACAAGTCTCTTCAAACTCTCAATTCAAGTATATTTTTCTTAAATAAGATTTCGCAGGCTCACTCACACCCAAGGTGTTTATAAACTAACAAAGGAGAAACTTTAATGCTATCCTAAAGACGTACAATAATAAACAATGATGGTAGAGCTGTCAAATTGGGTTTGTCGGGCCAGCTCGGTTTGTGCCCGAACCTCTTTTTTTTAGCCTAGCCTAGCCTTAAGCAGGCTATCAGGCCACCAGGCCAATTTGGCCTGAATTTTTTTCGGAACTATTAACGTTATTATTTATTTTAATTATTATTTTTTCTGTCAAAAATTATATAAGATTAAATTATTTAAATCATATAAATATTTAAATTAAATTCTACATATTTTTTAGCATAAATGAACATTTTTGTTCATATATAATTGACTTATTTGCTCAATAATGTCATTAAAAATATTTTAAGTGAATCTAATTTACAAAATGAAGTACACATGTTAGCTTTTTTTTTTTTAACAAATATGTGTGACCCTTCTTTTTTAATTTTTTTAAGTATATTAATATTTTTATTTGATACACACACACACACACACATATATGTGTGTGTGTGTGTGTGTGTGTACATATATATATATGTATATGTCTATCTATATGTAGTGTGTGTTATATATGTATACATATATATATATATATAAACATATATATATATATGTATATATATGTATACATATGTACAACTATTACATATAATATACATATGAAACAATATATATGTATGTTATATGTAAACATATATACATATATATATGTATTATATGTTTCATATACATACATATACATACTATATATACATATATTATTATGTATATATGTTTACATATACATGATAGTCAAGGATATTCTCCTAATACCACCATTTTTTGCACCCTAAGGGGGCTGGCCAATCGGCCGAGACCATTTTGACAACTTAAATAATAGTCTAGGATATTCTCTTATATCACAAAGTGCAAAACCAAAACTCTTTTTATTACAATGAGAATAAATAAAGGGAATGAATAATATTTTTCATAAAGTTCGTAATGTTTAACAGTTCTTTATTTCTAATTCATAAATAACTCTTATTTATAAGCAGTGTTTTTAAAAATTGACTCGGACCAAGAACCGGTGGTATAACCGATCTGAGTTGGTGATTGGATCGGACATGCCATTGACCCAATTTGACTTGGTGGGTTAATCGGTTGAACCGGTGAACTGGCCAGTTGAACCAGTGAACCAACAGGTTGAACTGACGAACCAACCGGTTGAACTGGTCAATTGACCCAGACCAGTTCAAAAAAATTTGTTTTTTTTAAGTCTGACACGACCGTCGTTTTAATTATAACTATTGAAAAAAAAAACCCCAACTTATAATATAATTTACATATTTAAAAATATTTAGTTACTAATGATAATAATCACCAAAATTGGAAATGTAGGTATGCGTATGGCATAAATGTCTCTTGTGTTAACATGAATGCATAATCTTTATTCACTTACTCTTGTTTATTTGACTTTAATGCATAACCTTCAGTCCTTTCACCCTCATGTTAAATATAATTGTTTATTGTTTATTTATTTCTGGGTTACACATCACCATTGAAATTTAATTTAATAAATTTTATAGGTATGAAATTTACATGTCATAAATATTTTTAAAGTTTTTAGTAGAGATTGAGTCATGCAGTTTAATTAGTGATCTTTCGGTTCGACCATTGACCTAGTGACCCAATGCCCTGATCGAATCGATGACTAGTCTGAGTTTTAAAACATTGCTTATAAGGCTTCAAAAACTAGAATTTTGAGATTTGGAGAACCAAAGTATGAAGAACATTATGAGCCTTCATTAAATACATGGAATCTTTGTGTAATAGTTATCATATTATACTACTGCCTTTATAAGCTAAACAAACTACTTTTTAGAGATACGGTTTTCTTGTGTCAACACCTTATTTTCTCTTTTCATGTAACCACAATATTTTTCTTTTGTCTTTCTTACAAATACACTTATGTAACATGTACTACTTCCAAGGGAATGTCTAAGCTGGGGAAGTGAATAACTCCTCAATAATGGGCAAGTTACTTGTTGACCATAGATATGATAGTTTAATAATCTAATGATCAGGATTGATGACTAGTAACCTGCTATACAAATTTTAAGTAAAAGCTTTTATAATTACAAATAGGTCTGTACAATTTTTATATTTAAAATAGTTTTTGGTAAATTATATTTAAAATATAGAAATATTTATATGTTTCAATTCTGTTTATTTTATTTGTATTTTGATATTTTTATTTTTAAATAATGATTAAATATACAATGTATAATATATATATATATATAGATATATATATATATATATTATTTTGAATTTATTTTAAAAGTCAATCTTTAACTTTTTTGTCATTCAGCAAAATTATATATATATATATATATATATATATATCTATATATATGTATATATATATGTATGTATGTATGTATGTATGTATGTATAACACAATAAAATAATTTCATTTCAAATGCAAAAGTTCTTTCTTATAATAAATAATTAACGAGTTTTCATAAACGCAAAAATCAAACATTCAAAAAATTCTGATTCAATTTACGTTTGCTCATCATTTAAATACTTTATTCTTATTTAATTTTTAAATAATGTTGATTATATGGAAAAAAAAAATGTTCGTTTTATTATTATTATTATTATTATTATTACTTTTTAAAGGAAATAGCTTAATTTGTTTGCCCTTTTTTTAGTACAACATGAATAAGTAAATAAACAGCTAAGAAATAGAAAGATATCTCTTAAATGAGTAGTTTAACCTTTTGTTTTATTTTTTAGGAAGAGTAGTTTAACTTGTTTGCTTAAGAATGTACTTAATTTTTCTTTTAATCATCAATATATACTTTTACAATTATTAAATTGAGTACCTATTGATTTAATTTATTTTATAAAAATAATCCCTTATTTTTTGTAATAATTTAAGAAAACTTTAAAAATTAATAATTGTTGTTCAAATTTAATATGTATTTAGTTTAATTTATTTATAAAAATATTTATTTTTTATTATGAAATTTTTTAGAAAAAACTTTAAAAATAAATGATTAATTATTTAAAAGTAATAATTTCTAGACCTTTCATTTTTTAGATAAACTCAACTGGCGATAAAATTAAAAATCCAAAGTGTCATGTGCCCCATTGAGAGCAACATATAGCACCCACTCAAAAAGCAGTGCCCATTTTAGTGCTAGTGCTACTGTTCACATCATTATGCGGCGATTCATAACGCCTTCTTATTGCTCTGCCTTCGTCTATTATAGCACAATCAAAATCTTCATTATGTTGAACCGAGATGCTGAAGCATTCAATTGGCACTACGACACAGAGCTTGATGACCAAACTCTTGAAATCCGTGGCCTCAAACTCTATGACCCAGATTCACCATGAGCTTAATGACACCACTGTCTATGGTGGATAGGGATAGCAATGGGTAGGGTCTGGGTAGGGTACTATGGTACCCGTCCCCATACCCGCGTTTGAAAAAAATCTCCGTACCCGCCCCCATACCCGCGCGGGGTAACAACTTTAATTCTCATCTCCGTACCCGCTGGGTACCTATATACCCATACCCGTACCCGCTACCCTCACTTTACTTAAGTATAGCGCCATGAAAAAAAAATTGTAGCCTTAGGCGAAATTCAAAATTTAATTTAATACAGTTTGACAAATCTCATTTTATTTTTGTAGCAATAATGAAAGTATTGATCAAATTTTTATAATTAAGTTTTTTTAATATTTCACTTTCAATATATAAAGGAAAATTCATTTAATCCATCCTTTAACATAGTTATTAACTAATAAATTTGAATAATCTAACTTTTAAAAAATCTACATTTAACGATAAGAATAATTACAAGTATTTCAATAATATTTAGAAGCATGTGTACATTTAAAAAGAATATAATCTTTTCATATAATTTATTTTTAAAGGAGTATAAATTATTTTTGATATTTAATTTATATACAATTGTAGTGCAAAACATTTTTACACAGACCTTTAATAAAATTTAATTATTTCATCATATTATCCCATTTATTAATATGACGTAGCAGTATAGTGAATTTCTAGCTTACATATATGTAAAAAAAATTTACAATAACAATGCATATAAATTAAACTCTTATTTTTGTTTATATTTCTTGCAATATCTTTTTTTTTAATGAATCAAGATTTTAATATTTTAATACTCACTAGAACTTATTTTTTTAGTATATTATATGAGATATATATATATATATATATATATATATATATATATATATATATATATTTGTGTGTGTGTGTGTGCAGGTATGGGGCGGGTTGGGTACTATAGTACCCATACCCGCACCCATCCCCATTATATTTTGCGGGTAAATGTCCGCCCCCGCCTCCATCCCCATTGAGCGAGTATTTACCTTACCTATTACGGATATTTTTTGCGAGTACCCATAGGGTCTGGGTAGAATTGCCATCCCTAATGGTGGATGTAGAAATAATTATCTTCCTGCCTGTTTTCAGAAATAATTATTCCCTGCTTTTTTTTTGTAATTTAAACTTTTTTTGGGGGGTCAGTGTGTAATTCTTAAATATCTGAAGCAACCTCAAATCAGCAGTAAAATCAACTTCTCCATTCTTAGGGAACTGTTAAACTTTCCCATACTAGAACGAACCCTACTTTCAATTTTGTCTAAAATTTGATTTCAAATGGGGTAGCATGAACTTCAAGAAAGATGCTACTTTAAATGATCCATAAATCACTACATAGTCTAACACTTCATACTAGATTTTAAATCTGTGTTGCCAGGGTTTGTTTAAATTATGTATTTTTTATATTTGTATTATTATTATTTGTAATATATGTACATAAATAAAATTATCAATTTTTAAAATATTTTATAGTAAATTAAGTATAATTACACTAAAATTGAAGAAAATGATTAATTATATTTTAATTGAGCAGGTATTGTGTTCAAAAATATTTTTGTTATTATTATTGTTGTTGTTGATGTTGTTACTGTGTTATTGTTATTTAATTTTAATTTCATTCATTTGTTACTTTTTAAAATTATTTATCTATAAGGATTATTATATGTTTCAAAATTTATATCTTATAATTAACTATTATAAGGATTATTTATCTATAAGAATAATTATATATGTGTGTTACTAATTTTTTTATATTATTACATATTACTATTCATATGTTACTATTTTTTTTCTCATTTTAAATGAATTCAGATAGACAATATTATTATTAATAATAAGTATACTATTATTGCACACACTAACTTATTTTATATTTATGATATATAATAGGTATTTAATATTCTTTAAGGTCTGAATTTATAAGAATAAAAAATCAAATCCTTATAATTGACTGTTATGAAAGAAATCTATTATTATATTTAATTATTATAATCATTATTGTATTATTTGATATAATTATATATTAAATTTAATTAGTGTGTAAATTATGTATTATCTAATTGATCAATTAATATACTATTTACATAATTTACAT
This sequence comes from Spatholobus suberectus, assembly GCA_004329165.1. Lineage (NCBI taxonomy): Eukaryota > Viridiplantae > Streptophyta > Magnoliopsida > Fabales > Fabaceae > Spatholobus > Spatholobus suberectus. The sequence goes on from CM014732.1 coordinate 54,860,009, forward strand.
AGAAAATACATGTGAAGCTTTACATCAATTAATTGTCATTTATCAAATTTCATATACATGTGGTGGGGAAAATTATGAATACATTAAGTGAACATATTCTAACTATTACTACCACTACAATAATAATAATAATAATAATAATAATAATAACAATATTAATTTAATTATTAAAATTGTGTAATAATTATCATTATGTAATCAATTTTAATTCTTATTTAAAAGTAAACCTTATAGAGAGAGAGAGAAATTAGACTATAATTAATTTATTTTATAAGAATAATTAATTTTTTATATCATAATTATTTAAAACAATTAATAAGCATTGAAGAATATAATAAACTATATAAATAACATATAAAATTTAATTAGGCAATTGAATTAAGCAGAAAAATAAAAATAATTAATGGAATAATTTAACTATTAAATTCATTAAATTGTATTAAGTGAATTACATAAGAAATATAACAAAGAGGAAAATTAATGAATAAAGTTAAATTATGATTTTTTGTTGCTCAAAATGAAAATGGCTAATAAATTATATACATTATTTATAATTAATAGTAAAAGGAAAAATATAAGAACATCTATGAAAAGCTTGAATAATAATAATCAAAACATAAAGTAACACAATAATAAAATGAAAAAAAGAAATGTACAAAGGTGATACCCATAAAAAAATAAAAGAAATAATAAAAAACATAGAGTAAGATGATATCTAATGTTGGTTCTCATTCTCCATTTCTCATTTCCACTAAATTCATTGGATGATACATTGCTTTTAAGAACTTTCTTCCTTCTTATCTTCATAAAAGTGTCATTATTGGTAAGTTAACCTACATACATATTAAAAAATTCTCTTTCTATCAAAGAGCAAGAGAAAATGAAGGAAAGAAAGTATAAAGCCAAGAAAAGAAAGATAAGCCAATGAAAATACAATGAATGAATGAATACATCTATTAGTTGACCCTAAATCTTAGTGAGATAGAATATATAAGAGAGAATAAAAACACACAATGATGATTCAATCATTTATTCAATTTTATTGACATTGAATAAGAGAATTAATTAATTAGACATGAAAATGGAACATTGGGTTTTTTTAAAAAATAACTATCCTTTAAAAGAGAATAATTGACCTTTCAGTTTATTTTTTTAACTTTAATTTTAAAATACACCCCCCTAAAATAGGTTTTTTTATAATTTTAATTTAATACAGTTTGAAAGACTAATATATTATTATTAATGCAAAAAATCTGAAATCGTCTAATATATATATATATATATATATATATAGTTATATATAGAGAGAGAGAGAGAGGAGAGAGAGAGAGAAGTAAAGATTATATAATACTTATGCTCAATTTGATTGTATTTTTTTAGTTGATTACTTTAAAACATGTTTATTAATAAAAATAATAAAAGTAAATAGTTAATACACACATAGTTAAATTTAAAGTAATTAATAATAATTTATTTTAATAATAATTATGGACATAAATAAGAAATAAATTATTATACATGAGTCTATTTATTTTAAACTTAGTGACTTTGTAATATGTTTCATAAACAATAATAGTCTAAAAAGATTTTTTAGATATTTAGTAAAAGTTAAAACATTTCATAATAATGATTTAAAATAATAGTTAAGGATAGAAATGAAGAGATAAATGTTAGATGTATTTATCAATATGTATATAGTATATATATGTATATATATATATTCACATTTTTATTTTCTAATAATATTTTATAAACTAAGTTTTCAGATAATAATATATATAATAAATTTTAAAGCATGTGTATCTATATTAAATTTAGGAATAAGTACTTTTATTTAATAATAAATATGTAAATATATAATATAGCATTAAATAATATTTAATAGCATTAAATATCATATTAATGCTCAGATTCAAGTCTATAAAATCTTTATTTTTAATTATTATTTTTCAAAAATATATATTAAACTAACTAAATTAAAAAATAAAATAGACATATATATATATATATATATATATATATATATACACCACACACACACACACACACACACACACATATTAAATTATTTTTTAATTTTATATCCTTAATTATTAATTAAAAAATATTTTATAATATTTAATGTTATTATTATGTTCTAAAAAATTATTATTATAGTATTTATATATCTAACTTTTTTTTATCTTCTTTTAGTTTTGAAATATATATTATTAAAATAAAACTATCAAAATTGTATAATAAATAGTATTAATGGAAGCAATTAAATTTTCATTAAACATATTAGGTCAGTTAAATTTGATTAAATCTAACAACTATGTAACGTTTAAGTTTCAATTAATGATTGAGTTTTATTCAAGTCTCCTTTACACCACACATATAGGAATTTGTTAATATACACATACTTATTTTTTAGTTGAAATACGTTAGTAAGCTAACATACACACGTTTATTTTTTAGTTGGAGTATATTAGTAAGCTATATCGTGGGTATATTTTAAGATACATTGCAGTTATGACTTATTAACGTACTTCAACTAAAAAACAAATTCTTGTACGTTAGCAAATCCCATATATATATATATATATATATATATATATATATATATATTGTAGTCTTGAATTTGTTGTTATCTTCAAGTGTCATTTGATTCTAAATGCTAAGTTATTCGTTAGATCATTTAAACAATTTCCTCTAATAATTGAAGTTATGTTGTCAAAAATTGTGTCATCATACGTATTTCGTTCTAACTTCCAAAATTATCTATCCACAAATCCTAAATTATTGTACAGAGATATATCTTTTTTTTGGTAATTATAGACAAAAGCGAGCAAAAGTTATATCTAATCTTTAAACATTTACATGTCCAAGCTTCAATCCCCGAGGCAATTCAAAATGAAGAGCACATTCCAAAACTAGTTATTGTGCCTCCAATAACCTTAAATTCCAAGTTGTAAAGTCATTAATAATTTCAACCACCTAGTGAGTTTCCCACCACCCTCTTGTCCAATAATTTACGAATAATAGTTACTTTGGTTCAATTCAATAAGGAGCAATCACCTCCCCCGTATCTATATATGTACTTCATTTTCTAAATGAACAATCGATTTGTTATTGTTTAAGGCATGTGTTGAACTTGAAAGAAAATATGTGTTGGAACTAAAGATATTGAAGCGTCTAGTCCTTCAAAGTTTTGAAGATAACACACTTATTAAAGTTTAAGTCTCCGTTTGAGATTAACAAATTTACAATGTCCAAACTCATGGCATCCAACATGCCAATCTTGACGAGCGTCCGATATACTTGCATATGGAGATTGTCCAAGAGTAAGTCTCATTTATGGACTTTGTGTCTTAAGCATTAGGCACTTATACTAAACGCGTCCAGATGTAAGCTCCTGTAAACGGCTAAGTATTTTCAATACTTGTCCAATCTATACGTCTTTTATATATGTAAACATCGAAACAAATGCCTTACCTTTTTTTAAGATCTAACGTTCAAATATTTCAAGCATTAAATGATAGATAGAAACATTCTAGTGTGAAAGTGCAGCTACACAAAAAAAGAAAGTCAACCTATCAAGCTGCCAAGTCAAATGAAGAATATTCAGAAAAGCAGGCCGCTAACACAGTCCTGCACTTTCCGTTTTAGTGCAAGCTCAAAAGCTGCCTTTTTCTGACCTGTCCGGAAGCTCGATATGTACGCCTCTTTCTTGAAGACCGAAGCTAAATCATCTTCAACGGCTCTTTTTCGCTGAAGACTATATATATCAAGAAAGAAGAAGAAGAAAGCAATGACCACGAATCAAGTGAAAAGCATATAAACGCTGACTTGAATTTATTTCTCTCTTGTGTCCATTGGACGATAGTTGAATTCTCTTTGAAACATTTTGTATTGTGCTTAATCTTTTACATCCTCACCTTGTGAGTAAATTTTTTTTTGTAAACAACTATACCTGCTGTGAAAGCCTGGAGAAGCTTAGTGAGAAAGAATACTTGGGTTGTTAAGCAATCTGGGGTGATTGCATTGTAAAGCCTAAAAGGCCGTGAAGAATACTTGTCACCTAAGGTTGATTAGTGAATACCTTCTAGTTGAAGGGATTGGACGTAGCTCAAGGTTGAGTGAACTAGTGTAAAATTCTCTGTGTTTTTTTCTTTTCTATCTTTCTGCTCAAAACGCTTTTGAACTTGTTTTAAATTACAAAAGTTTTTAAACGCACAATTCAACCCCCCCCTTCTTGTGCGAATCTTGCTCTTTCAATTGGTATCAGAGCTTGGCCTCTTGGGGTTGAGCATCTAACAATGCAAGGGTAAAAAGATCCTAAGCATACATGGAAAACGAAGGACAAGCTGTAAATAGACCTCTGCTCTTCAAGGTCAAAACTATGACTATTGGAAACAACGAATGATAGCTTTCTTCGATGCTTACCATATTGACATGTGGGATGTGGTGAAAACTAATGACTATCTGCCCCTAGACCAAACTGGAATTGAATTACTTAGAGGTCAGTGGACAGAAGCTCTCACACAAAGGTACCTTCTTAACTCTAAAGCTAAAAATACTATAATGTGCGCTTTATCTGAATCAGAATATGAAAAGGTGCATAATTTAAGAAGTGTCAAAAAGATGTGGGATACTTTTGCTCTTGCTTATGAGGGTACCTCACAAGTAAAGATATCTAAACTAAGTTTACTTGTAAGACAATATGAACTCTTTACTATGGATGATAATGAAATTATTGAGCTAATGTTTGGAAGATTTCAAACCATCATTAATAACCTGAGATCCCTAGGCAAGACTTATGATAATTATGATCATATTGGCAAAATTTTGAGAAGTTTGCCTAGACAGTGGAGACCACAAGTAAAAGCATTGAGAGCGTCCAAGGATCTAACAACATTCTCCATGGAAGAGTTACTTGGAACTCTCAAGATTTATGAGTTGGAGCTAAAACAAGACGAAGGACAGAAAGAAAGTCCATCGCCTTAAGCATCCAGCGTCCAACAAAGGGGTCGTTGTCCAAAGCCTTGAACGTGAAAGAATCTTCTGAGGAAGCATCTGAAGAAGATGACACTAATGAGGATGAGATATCTTTCATATCAAGAAAGATACAAGCCATGTGGAGGAAGGAAGAAGGGTCTAGAGCTAAAAACTTCATGAAGAAGTTTAGTAAGGAGCCTCAGGAGTCCATCAGTCTGCTTTGAATGTAAAAAGCGTGCACACTTCAAAAATGAATTTCCAAGCCTGCAAAAGGAGAAAAAGAAAACCTTCTTTAAAAAGAAGAAGAAAGGACTCATGGTTACTTGGGAGGACATGGACCTATCCTTGTCTGAAGAAGAGGTAGAGGAAAAAGCAAATCTATGTCTCATGGAAGAGACCAGTTCAGAGAGCTCAGAAGATGAGCAAGACGAAGAGATCTGCTTGACAACAGAAAGGAAACACAATCATGGTACTTGGACAGTGGCTGCTCACGACACATGACAGGCAAAAAGTCTATGTTCCAAAGCCTTCAAGCAAAGAACGGCGGATGGGTCACCTTTGGAGGAAACTAGAAAGGTAAGATTATAGGTATATGTAAAATTGGTAAGTACCCCTTCCCTTCTATTGAAAATATTTTATATGTTGAAGGACGTAGACACAATTTACTGAGCATAAGTCAATTATGTGACAGTAGACATAGTGTCTCCTTTGACAAAGATGAATGTACAGTCAGAAACTTCGATGGATCTATATTATTTTCTGCTAAGAGGCAAAGCAATCTATATAAGATTGACTTAAATGATCTTACAAATCAAAATGTGTCATGTCTAGTATCCATCAACGAGAATCAATAGATTTGGCACAAGAAACTTGGACATGCAAGCTTGAGATTAATCTCCAAGCTAAACAAGCATAACTTTGTAAGAGGACTTTCAATCTTGTATACAAATCTAATGTTCTCTAAGGGAAATAAGTGAAAAGCTCTTTTGATTCAAAGAATATTGTTTCCACTACTAGACCGCTTGAGCTTCTACATATTGATTTGTTTAGACGTACTAGAACAGCCTCTCTAAGTGGAAAACGATATGGGTTAGTTGTAGTAGATGACCATACTAGATGGACATGGGTTATGTTCCTAAAACACAAGGATGAGTCTTACAAAATCTTTTCTATATTTTGCAAAAGAATTCAAAATGAAAAAGGTGTTTGCATTGCCTCAATCAAAAGTCATCATGGAGGAGAGTTCGAAAATGAAAGTTTTCAAGGATTCTGTGAAGATAACAGAATTATCCACAACTTCTCTGTACCACGTATAGAAAGACTAGGTCATTGCAAGAAATGGCTAGAATCATGCTTAATGATAACTCTACTCCTAAACACTTCTAGGCTAAAGCTGTAAACATAGCATGTTATTTACAAAATAGAATATATATTAGACCTTTTTCGAAAAAGACTCCTTATGCATTGTGGAAAAGAAGAAAACCCAACATATCATATCTTCATCCCTTTGGATGTCAATGTTTCATTTTAAACACTAAGGACAATCTTGGAAAGTTTGATTTTAAGTGTGATGATGAATATTGTTATGCTACTCTGAAATGTCCAAGGCATATAGAATTTAGAACTCTAGAACCTTAACGGTTGAAGAAGTCATTCATGTGAAGTTCAATGACAATAAGCCCGATAGAGAACTATCAGAGCTTAACGAATCATTTGCATATATTAAGTTGGACGATTCCAAGCAACCAGCGTCTAGAACCCAATTGGACGACCCAAAGATAGAAGAAAAGGAACCAATTGGACAATAATGGAAAATGAAGATATATCATTCTAAAGATCAAATTCTTGGAAGTGTACAAGATCATGTCAGGACAAGATCAACCTTCAAGAAGGAAGCTTAAATTGCCTTGATTTCTTAGATAGAACCAAAGACAGTGGACGAAACTCTCCTAGACGAAGGCTAGATCAATGCCATGAAGGAAGAACTAAGTCAGTTTGATCGAAACGATGTTTGGAAGTTAGTTCCTGCACCTAAAGATAAATCTATCATAGGAACAAAGTGGGTATTTCGTAACAAGCTAGACGAAGCAGGAAAAGTGGTAAGAAACAAAGCTAGACTTGTAGCTCAAGGCTACTCACAACAAGAAGGTATAGATTTCATTAAAACTTTGCACCAGTAACTAGAATGGAGGCCATTCACATTTTACTTTCATTTGTTGTTCATAGTAATATGAAGCTTTGTCAAATGGATGTAAAAAGTGCATTTCTCAATGGTATAATAAATGAAGAAGTTTACGTGAAACAACCTCCTGGTTTTGAGTATGATACTTTTCCTAAGCATGTTTTCAAACTCAAAAAGGCCTTATATGGACTTAAGCAAGCTCCAAGAGCTTGGTATGAAAAGCTAAGTTCTTTCCTTTTAAAAAATGGTTTCACAGGAGGAAAAGTAGACACTACTCTTTTTTTGCAAAAACGTCAAATCATATTTTATTATTGCACAAATATATGTGGATGATATTATATTTGGTGCTACTGATGACGCTCTGTGCAAGGATTTCTTTAAGCTTATGACAACAGAATTTGAGATGAGCATGATAGGAGAATTAAAATTCTTCCTAGGATTACAAGTAAAACAAACTAACAATGGCATATACATACATCAAACAAAATATGCAAAAGAACTACTCAAAAAGTACAAGATGGATGACGCCAAAGAAATGAGCACATTAATGCATCCATCATCAATACTTGGACTAGACGACACATCCAAAAGGTAGACGAAACCACATACAGAGGTATGATAGGATCTCTACTATATCTTACAGTGTTCAGACCTGATATCATGTTTAGTGTATATCTATGTCCTTGTTTTCAATCTAATCCTAGATAAACACATCTCATAGCTGTAAAAAAAATCTTTAGATGCTTAAAAAGAACCACTAATCTTGGTCTATGCTTTAAGTCGAATAAAGAATATAGCTTAGTTGGATTCTGTGATGCTGACTATACCGGAGACAGAATAGAACGAAAAAACACCAGTAGAGGATGTCACCTCATTGGTGGAAATCTTGTCTCTTGAACAAACAAAAGACAAAGGACGATTGTCCTATCCACAGCAAAAGCAGAATACATCTCAGTAGTGTCCTGTTGCTCACAAATTATATGGATGAAGCATCAATTAGAGCACTACAGTATTTATGAGAGTAAAATTCCTATCTTCTGTGATAATACTACTGCCATAAATTTATCTAAAAATCCTATATTACATTCAAGAGCAAAGCATATTGAAATAAAATATCACTTTATAAGAGATTATTTTCAAAAATGGGTTATTGATATTCAATTTATTAATACTAAAAATCAGCTAGCAGACATATTTACAAAACCACTTCGTGAAGATAAACTCATACATATTCGAGATCGTTTTGGCATGGAATTTATAAAGGAATAGTTCTCTTTCATGTGCCTTGACCGTCCAATGTCAAGTAGCATCCAAAGTCATATAGCATCCATTATCTTTACACCGTCCATTTTGCATACATCTATAAGCATCTCTATTCGCATTCTATATTGGTTCATATTTATGTGCATAAAAATCTTCATCCGTACATAATCATGTTTTCACTGATAATGATTTGAAATAAATGCTTTATTCTTGTCTGAGTCACTTATGCGCCAAAAATTACCCTCGTGAAACGTGTGCGCCTGAACCAGCATTAAATGCGCCTTTATCGCTCTTCAAAATTCAAAAAATTGCCAAAACGAGAAACTCATTAGTTGCTTCTTACACACTCAAACACCTACAAACCAAACATTCACCTGACCTTTGCTTTCTCATTGAAACTCTCTCTCTCACTTACCCAAAAGCTCTTGAACCCTATCTCTCAAATCTTCAACCGTGGTGATGGAGAAAACTGACGGTGCCATGAAGGCTGTGGCTCGTGTGGAAAAAAGCCTGGACATCTTTCATGGCTCGTTTGGAAAGCCTGGACAACGTTATGGTCCTTATAGAAAGCTGCTTCGACATCCAAGCTCTCGACAACATGGGTGTCAAGGTCAAGGACAATCTGATACGTTGTGAAATTCCCAACTACTTCCACTTGAATGAGATTATCTACCCAGAGCTCATCAGACGCTTTTGGAGATTTGCAATGTTCTCTCAAGCAAACATTGTTGGAACTGTTCTGGGTGTAACAGTTACTCTGGATCTAGGGAGTGTTGCGCAAGTCGTTAGGTGTGAGCGTGCTGGCTTCTACATCAAAAACGACTGGGAAGACAATTTTGGAGGCCATGAAACAGTAGATGTTGCTCTAATGGGACCAGAAGGCAAAGTTCCCGTCGAGTACAACAGGTTGATCAAAGAAGGAAAAGTGTACCAACAGTTTCTGAAAAAGGTATACTGCACAAAGTTGGGTCCAAGGATGGCGTGACCTTTCTGCATAGGTTTGCGTTGTTCCACATGATTACTAGACAACAGTTCAACTTGCCTCACCTCATATTGAGCAACATCACGTGAACTATGAAGGGACGAGGAGAACATGACCAAATCACCTATGCTACTCTTTTGAACAGGATTTTCTGGATATAGAAGGTATATCACGCCTTCTTCGCTTTGTCTGTTGGTGAACAGACCCAAATCCGAGCACAAGGTGGTGGGTACAAGTTCACCCAGTTACCATTTGGACACAACAACATTGGCTAGATGAGAGCTTAGTTTGTGCTAACGCCACTGGAGAAGTCTGACAAGCTAGTGGACGTCAAGTAAGAACCGGTTGAGGAGGCACCTCAACAAGTTGAACAACAAGCTTTTCAACCAGCTGAGCTAATGGACGGTGAGGCTCTATTTGTCTACCCCATCACAACTACCAGACCATCCACACGAAGGCAACCATCCAAAGCAAGGTCGTCCCGAGCAACAAGGTCCAAATGCAACAACCTGCTATTCTGCCTACTCCTCCAATTGCTGCTCCTCCCCCACCTGCACCTACTCCTACTAAAAGAAGACTTCAATTGATAGTAAAATCAGATGATGAGGATAATGAGCCCATCGGAGTTCTTCTAAAGATGCAGAAGACTACCATAGTCACTATTCCACCCCAACCACAACCTTTCGTCATCCAACCCTCTCAACCATCCAAATGACCAGTAAAATCACAACCAACAACAGTACAACAAAAGAAAAGTAAGTTATCTGCTCCTACTATTGCTGAATCAGATGTTGATTTTGTTGAAACTCTAATTGTTGAACCCCTTAAGCAACCCTCAGACCAAACACAAGCCCAAACACAAACCTAAATAACAACCGCACCTGAACTAGACATGTTACTACCTGGTGATGAAGGTTATACTTGCATCATACCCACACCTGGAGTCACTAAACTCTATCTTACCATCAAGCCTCCTAAACAACCTTCTTCATCTTCCATCATAACCACATCATCCACACAACAAGAAGACCTGACAAAAACTAAACAATAGTGGCCCTTACTATTTGTCAATGGCAACAAGCAAAATCTGGTGGACGACAGTGCAATTATTCTACATTCAGAGCCTCTTCTTGAGCTAGATTTTGGCTTCAATTACTCGCCTATCTTCCCTAACAAATATAGGGACGATTATGTCCATTAGTCGTCTGCAGAATACTTGGTGCTACCTCCTGGTTCTATTGAACATTTTCCGCTCAAGCGGTTCATTCGACGAAGGTATCCAAAACTGGTGCGAGCCTAGCGCTTAATTGCCCATCCTCCTGGAGTACTTCAACATTGCATACCTCTAGTAGACAAAATTGAACAAGCTTTGCAATAGAGGAGGAGTCGAGTGTACAAGCGGACAGTCCACTTAAGTCCAGCAAATTTGAAGTTCAAGCTGATGGACCCCAAAGAAGCTGGATTCTTCCCTTTTCCGTTTAATCAGATGTTTTGCAACTCTGTCAAGAGCTCTACTAATCTGAAGAATCAACTTTTCATCCCGCCTACTCAACACATCAAAACATCCACCACAGTCCACATCCAACCTGACCGCATATGTCCAAGGCTTCCAATCGTGGATGTCAACAGCAAGAAGGAGAAGATTCTGACCAAGCCACCCTTCTTGCCACTACTGTCCAGAGTTGAAATTCACCAGCATCCAACCATCACCTTTGAATGGTACAAAGCCTAATGTCTAACGCAAGAAATGGACGAGGACGACGCTGAACACTTCTGGTATCAACATATGTTCACTTATGAACAAGAAGCGTCCAGCAGTGGCATTTCGCAAGACAACAAGGCTAACACTCCAACAACAAAGAGTTGTGAGTACACGCAGTGTCCAGCTTTTGTCTTTCACTTCTCAGACACTTCTGCCACCTTCATTCGTCCAATGGATAAGCGTCCAATTCTTGGTACAAAAACTTCCATTTTCTATACTATGATTGTTGCCTTAACACATCCCCACACCTTCAAACCACCCTACCCATGGACAACCTCACATCCATATCATTTTCAAATCCCCACCTTGTAGTTCTTGGAAACAGCCCCTCAACCCACCGAAGTTCACCCACCAACTCCTTCTCAACCACCCTCACCAACACCTCTATCACTGCCTACTCCCGGTTCTCAAGCATCTGCAAGCCTTCCCATCTCCACTACTGCCCTTCCACCTATCTAAACTATTGACCCTGCCATCCAACAGTACGTCGCTAGCCAACTACAACCCATCTTCACCTTTCTCCAACAAATCCTCCAAAACCAACAAGAACTCCTCTGCACACCACAACCTTCTCCACCTCATCCTCCACTAGCGCCCAAGTGACCATGATGACACTCCTTGTTTTTTGTTCTTTTTGATAATAACAAAAAAGGAGAAATAAAGTTGTCTATATGTTTCTTGTATGTTTTCTCTGATTTTTTTTACCTACTCTGATTGATTGCTCTGATACGATAATCTTTGACTGCTCTGATACTTTTTCATTGCTCTGATACTTGTTCGCCTTAATACTTTTGCATTACATGACACTCATGCATAAACATTCTATACTCTGAAAATTGGATGTTTATCTGGACTAATATCTTATATGTCCCAAGTATGCAAAAAATTGACATATCAGACTTAAAGGGAGCATAGTATGTTCATCAAAACCAAGCTACACATGTGTTCTCTCTTTAATGTTCTTTCGTGAAAACTTAAAAATTAATAAGATTTATCATCATCAAAAAAGGAGAGATTGTTGAAACCAAAGACATTGAAGCATCTAGTCCCTCAAAGTTTTGAAAATAACAAACTTATTAAAATTTAAGTCTTTATTTGAGATTAACAAAGTTACAGCATCCAAATTCATGGCGTCCAATGCGCCATTCTTGACGAGAGTCCGATATACTTACATATGGACACTATAAAAGAGTAAGTCTCATTTATGGACTGTGTGTCTTAAGCATTAGACACTTATACTAAACGCGTCCAGACGTAAACTCCTGTAAACGGCTAAGTATTTTAAATACTCGTCCAGTTTATACGTCTTTTATATATGCAAACTTTGAAACAAATGTCTTACCTTTTTTTAAGATCTAACGTTCAAATATTTCAAGCATTAAATGATAGACAGAAACATTCTAGTGCAAAAGCACAGCTACACAAAAAAAGGAAGTCAACCTATCAAGCTGCCAAGCCAAATGAAGAATGTTCAAAAAAGTAGACTGCCAACACAATCCTACACTTTCCGTTTTAGTGCAAGTTCAAAAGCTACCTTTTCTAACCTGTCTGGAAGCTCAATACTTACGCTTCTTTCTTGAAGACTGAAACTAAGTCATCTTCAATGGCTTTTTTTCGCTGAAAACTATATATATCAAGAAAGAAGAAGAAGAAAGTAGTGACCACGAATCGAGTGAAAAGCATCCAGACGCTGACTTGAATTTATTTCTCTCTTGTGTCTATTGGACGATAGTTGAATTCCCTCTGAAACATTTTGTATTGTGCTTAATCTCTTACATCCTCACCTTATGAGTATTTTTTTTTTTTGTAAACAACTGTACCTGTTGTGAAAGCCTGGAGAGGCTTAGTGAGAAAGAATACTTGGGATGTTAAGCAATTTGGGATGATTGTATTGTAAAGCCTGAAAAGGCCGTGAAGAATACTTGTAACTTAAGGTTGGTTAGTGAATACCTTTTGGGTGAAGGAACTGAACGTAGCTCAAGGTTGAGTAAACCAGTATAAAATTCTCTGTGTTTTTATCTTTTCTATCTTTCTGCTCAAAATGCTTTCGAACTTCTTTTAAATTACAAAAGTTTTTAAACGTACAATTCAACCTCCCTTTCTTGTGCGAATCTTGCTCTTTCAATATATACTCTTCTCGCAACAAACAAATGGACTCTTGAATGCCTTGATGACATTCTTCATGTATAAAGGAAAAATTGGACAAAAGTGACTATGAAATGTGTATGGATAGAGAAGGGAATAATGGGAACTCTCTAGCTAGAGGCTGTTGATTGATGGTCGACAAACCTTAACTAGGAATCATATAGGCAAGTATAGGTGACACAAGTTGCACTCACGCTCTTCGCCCCTTGTCAAACAGAAATTACGGATTTGAACAGGAAATTCCCTGGTATCAGGGAATTGTCATCATACCTTTGTTTTGACCACTGATATGCACAATTAATATTCTTCCTCTGAAAGCATTAACATCAGGCTTCAAAATTTAACACAAGTTGGACTCCTTTGAAACCAAGATCCCAACCCAAGACTCCTTTTTTTCCCAAGCTTCCCTTACTTCAGCTACCAGTGCATTGGTAGCTAGTAGCCACCAATCTACACTTAAAAACCTTCAATGAGGAGAGACCCACCTAACTACGGATTTATTTTCATTGCCACTAAAAACAATAACATTCTTATCACATGCATCGTACGCAATACTCTATTTTTTTGCCAATTGGTTTATATAAATGAGATAAAACTGTTGTATTCTTCACGATGAATCCGTTCTCAAAAACAACCTCCTCCATTTTGTGACCAGGTTGTAAAATTGATACTACTCTCTGCCAGTCCTCATATTTGAAGGAGGCTGATGTGTCTCTCTTATAAAGCTGTATGACGGGATTTGTGTGATTTATCACCAACACATTTTTAAGGCCATCTGTTGTTATGTTGTCAGGGGTAAAAGAATGGATAATGCACGTCATTGTCTTCAAATTACGCTCACTCATTTGATGGACTTTAAAATCAAAGAACCATCATAATTAAAGGTTAACCAATCTAGATAATTGTCACTTGGGAGCAAACCCAGGATTAGAAATAATTTTATAAAGTAGTTTTATTAAGGTCCTTATCCTTTGTCCAAAATTAACAAATTTTATGGCCAGAAAGCTATGGCACGTCTTCTTTGTAATACTCAAATATTTCTGGTAAAACAATTTATAAAACCATCCATCCTGAGGGCATTTCACAAAGCCATGATTAAAGGCTTCACATAGCGTCTTTTACTGTCATCACCTTAACATTATTTCAAGATTCTAAAGATCTACTAGCAAACATCACAAAATCCAATGATTCAATATCATTACACTACCTTCAGGACAAAGGTTATGTGAAAAATTACCGAGTAATTATGTCCCCCAGCATTAGCTAATCAATACAAGACTCTAATACCCTGCATTTCAGTAACTTATTATTAGAAGGGAAATAATATGTAACAGAATACCACACTGTTCTAACTTCTAAAGAACCAGTCCACACGTTATGCCTTTTGGTTCAAGGACTTGTCTCCGTACCTATTGTTTGAGTCCTGGTACCAAAAAAGAATGTTCAAATATTTTTTAAATAGTGATTTTACAATAAGAAACCAATAGATGCATTTATTTTAAGATAACTGGACTAAAACCCAAAAGAAGTAAAACAACAGTACGCACAAGGTAAGATCTCCCATAACATTTACCAGCAAAGCGTTGACACCATAACCAGAATAGGAGCCATGCTCAAGGCAAAGGTCGACATTGAAATATACTGAGATTGCCAAGTATATCAGCATGTTTAATGACTTACCTAAAAGCATGGTTGATCCTGCTACCAATTCTGTTTAAGCATACTATTCGTTTTCTTGATCAATTGTCATGTATATGGGTTATCATTTTCACCTTAATGCCTAAAAAGCAGGGCTTCAGAATCAAGCTCAAGCTGGGACTCCTCAACAACCAAGATCCCAAGCCAAGTGGACCTTTCCAAGCACTCCATGCTTTATCGACCAGAGCATTACTAGCCACCAATATACATGTACAACCACTAATCCACTGCACAAAACTATCTCTGATCAATCCACCACAAACAATAACATCAATACAAGGTTTGCATCCACCATAAGAATCAATTTTGACCAAAACATTCTTTCACCATCTTTTAACTTCACTCAAATTTTCTTCTTTTTGTTTTGTTTTGAGTCATCCATGGATTCTATTTGATGAGAGATCGATCTGACAGCATATACATTTTCAGCATCACTAGAAACAATGACATTCTTATTTGAAGCATGGAAGTGTTCCACTTTTTCATCCACTGGCTCATATAGGAGATAAACTGTTGTCTTGTTCACAATTAATCTGTTCCCAAAAACAACAACAACTTCCACTTTGTTACCCGGCTCTATATTTGATACTACCTTCTGCCACTCCTCATCTTCAAAGGAGTCTAATGCATCTCTCTTATAAAGCAGAATGGTGGCCTTTGTGTGATTTATCACCAACAAATTTTTTAGGCCATCTGATGTTATATTGTCAGGGGTAGAATAATGGACATGGAACACCATTGTCTTCAAGTTACGCCCATTCACTTGAGGGATTGCAAAAATCACAGAAGAACCTTCGCTGTTGAAGGTTAGCCAATCTGGACAACTATCACCGGGGAGCAAACAACCACCATCCTCACTACTAGTCATATTCTGTAAAAATGAAAATATATCTCAAATGTCTATTGAACAATACACTAATACCATCTTATAATTAATTCAAAAATTAAAGATATAACAAGAAAATAACTCTTTTTCTTATCAATATAACTTGTGATCTTTTTTTTTTCTGACTGATAACTTGTAGAAAAAATAAATAAATTTGTTGAAAAATTTAAAGCTATACATAAAAATATTTACTTGGATTATTTAAACAAAGACTGTTAATCCAACTCAAAAGTACCATACCAATGGAAAAAAAAAAAGTTGAAAGAGAACATTTTCAATTTAATTTTGAAATTTATATCATGATAATATAAAAATATTTACTTGGATTATTTAAACAAAGACTGTTAATCCAACTCAAAAGTACCATACCAATGGAAAAAAAAAAAGTTGAAAGAGAACATTTTCAATTTAATTTTGAAATTTATATCATGATAATAACTAATTATACCACACATCACATAAAAATATGCATTTAGAAAGTTGTAACTATCAAAGATAAAACAAGTATACATAAATGATGTTGCAAGGACTACATTTAACTAATGTAAAATTCAGATTTATGAATTTCATGTTCTTGCAAGGATGATAGATGTACACTAATTTCCTAAGGAGTTAATATATCTATTACAATTTACAAGAATGTTCAATTGGCGTACATTATCAATATTTGTACATTTTTGTGAAAAAAATTGTAAATCCTTTATTCAACTAGCACACACACACACATATATATATATATACACTCGTACTAAAAGACCAACAAGTGAGGTCTGTGTTATTAATTTTAAAAAAAAAAGGGTTTATATAAAAATTATTTATAAATTAAAATATTGATCAGAGGATATTTTTAATTACTAAATACCCATGTGTGTAGGGTCTTCAATTTTCATTTTTATTCTTGTCTGGGCACAGCTTGTGCAACCAGAGTGGAAGTGTTCTTCTAATAAAATTTGGATTATATATATATATATATATATATCATAACCTTTTTCTCTTTAATCGCGTATTACTAACCAAGCATTCCTTTCAACAAGTTTTTTATGTTGTTCTTAATGTATCCTCCTAAGTAAAAATAAATCTTAAATACAAATGTATTTTAAACTAAGTCAACGACTAATAGTAAAATGTATAATGACAGTGTGAAGATCATTTTAAAGTAATACAAGATATTGACCCTGCACATTGTGCGGGCTAAGAAATGTTTGTTGTATTTTGAAGATATTAGAATTATGTTACACAAATAAATAAACATCACCTTGAATTATTACTTTTAATAATTGTAAAATATTTCTTTAAAACATTTTTTTTTCTTGTGCTAGCAATGTATTATCAGTGAGAAGTATCTGATTGTGATAGTTGTAGAGGACATGGAGCAAAGAGTTATGGCTCCAGTTATTAAAAGAATACTTGGGGATTATGGTAACTGCTATTAAGGCTCTTTCCTTTGATGAACGCAAGAGCCACTGCATGAAATGTATTGCCATCTTGACTGGAAGTTGAAAATTAGCACTCAAATTAAGAAGTTTAAAACAAATTCTGTTTGCTGATATATTAAGATAAGAAAAATATCAACGGAGTATTCAATAAAAAATCACTCAGTTGCTAAGGTTGTGTACTTGAATGAGTTGTATTGTACGTTTAGTATATGGCTCACTAAAGATGTATATTTTGTATATAATGAAAAAGACAGCACAAAAATTAGTTGTCAATTGCTTGAAAAAGAAAGACAAATAAGTGAAGCACTAGAGGAAGAAAGCATCATTAGTTTGAAAATATAGTCTTCAAGTTTTAATTCATTCTCTAGTAATCTTTACGCTCTTATATTCTTGGCTCTTCATATGTTTTCTAGGTCCACTAATAAGAGAAGAAATGGGTTTCACCGTAGATTAGGCTAGTAATGATGTGTTAGATTATCTTACAAAGGTTGTCAAAACAAAGAATTCTACCTTGATAGAAATAATGTCACTTTCATGAAGTTCTTGTTTAGCTTGGCCTGATTTCATGAGTTAAGCATGTAAATTAAAGCCTCTGTAATATCATAATTAATACTTTTCATTTGATGCTTCATGCTTGCATAGGCATAATAAACATTATGGAGGTTTTAGAATTATATAATATCATATGATAAACAAAACGTAAACACTAAGCACAAGTGTTACATATGTTAGCATACATGCAATAATTGCTAGAAGCTTGATTTTGCCAATTGCTAACAATAATCAAAGACAGCAATGGGCCTTCTAAAAACCTAACGGGAAGATTAGATCTGATTATAGTAGGAGTCCTTCAACCCTCTGAAATTTATGCCATTATCAATGGGGAGATGTTTGGTAGTGTATATGAATGGTCAAGGGGAAGTAACAAGGTGTGGTCGAAAACCTTAAGACAACGAGAAACTACAAGGAAAAACGTATCATGTGTGAACATAATAAAGAATGGAAGTGAGTGGGATAGCGTTTTGCAGCGAGGGAGGGATATGTTTTGCAGGAGGGTGTGACTTCTAAATTGTAACAGAATGCACGAGGTAATGATATGTAAGCAACGTGCATGACGTGGCAAAAAATATAGTATCTACGTGAAAGCGTTGTCTTGGGGCTCAGGCTTTATAAATAGATATAAATGGATGTTAATCTCATTTTTATATTTTTCAATATTTTATACCGACGGCATATAATAGTATATACTTTCACATATAATTGATATATGAAAAATAATTCAACTGAAAAAAGAAAAAGCAATATTTGAACCTGATTTTATGAGAAATATAATACCATATATTTTTTTAAAAATATAACAATCAGATACATCTAAGAGAGAAAGAGAGAGAGAGAGAAACCTGTAAAATGCTCTGTTCCAGAATATGGTTGACTTGGCAACTCATTCCCATTTGAAATAAAAGAGATCCCAAGGAACTTCTTGATCCTGACATGTGCACTTTCCTGCTGCATTCAATTGATGCTAAAGCATTCTTATTTGGTATTTGTGATGTAGTTGCAATTGATTCAAATTCCTTAGAATTTTTTGCATATAAAGTATCTAAAATACATTTTGCTTCTTGAGATAGTTGAAGTTCTGAGCCACACTGTACCCAAAGAGTTCGAATCTTTGAAAGGTCCTTGTAAATATATGATAGATGATGGTAACTGCTATTTGTCACATCTAAAGAAACAAGAGACGACATGCCCTCAAATGTTTGAACGCGAGATGAGACACTATTGGTTGGTGACATCCAAGACCAAATGATAGAAGGAAACACATCACGTGAGAATCCTTCATAGCCACACAAAGAAATATATCCAATGCTTTTTGATCTTACGATTGAAAAGGGCACTGTTGTTATTGCTGTCTTATCCGCAACAAGGGTTGTCAAAGACTCCATCTGTTCCAAGTCCTCTTCCAACCTGTCAATCTTTAAACATCCTGACAGAATTAGTGTTTTCAGAGATTTCAGCTTATAGACATTTCTTGGAAGGTTACGAAGGCTAATACAATCTCGCAAATTTATTTGAAGAACATTATTGAGATATCCAATGGTATGGGAAACCTTAGACAGCCTTGGACAATCTACGAGTATTAGCTTTTCAAGATTAGGCAAATTTGAAAAGTCAGGGGTCTCTGTTAAATAATGAGAATGACTAAGATTGAGAATTTTCAGCTTCTCCATCAGCTGCAAGAAAACAAATAGAAATATTAGAAATATAACTCAAAAAATGAATGCAAGCAATTACAATGTGTCACGAACCTTGCAAGTAGGAAGTAAAGTATTTATATTCATGTAGTGTCATTTTTTTATTGCCAATATATATTTGTTTAGTTTTACTTTTGCTTTCAGAGTCTTCCACCCAAGGCTACATTTATGTACATATATCACATAAATTATAAAAAGTTGTTTATGAACATTTTAGTGAGAGTTTAAAATTTTGGATGAAAGATGTGTTTTAAAATTAAAATTTAGGGCTTCTTTAATCAAGTAGTCAAAATTGCAATTCTTATTAGCATAGGTTAAGCTGACGCTAATAAGTATCAGTCGAGGAATACCACAAAAACAGATGAACTCATCTTGGCGTCCACTATAGCATCAACTTAGTTGATGCTAATTAGCATTTGCTCAAACGTAAAATTGACACTAAAGTTCATTTAGGGTTTATGGTTTTTGTAGCATCAACGACACTAAATGTTGTTTTTGTAGTTACATATAAATAAATTTCACATTGATAGTGAATCAAATTTAAAGATTTTTCCTAAATACTTAAATTTTGGGAAAAGTTGGTAATTCTTAATTTTAAAAGTTAGAAGATCTAATTTTCGATAATTACAAATAATATGTTTGATAACTTGACTATTTGGTAGACGTTTACTACAAGTACTCACAATGTAAGGGAGACCCAAAAAACATAGATGAAGACTGTATCTAAAAGTACCAAATAATAAAATAGTTTTGCTATATGAGTCCCTTAATTTAAATTGCAACCATAAAAATAAGAGTGAAAATAACTCATGAAATGCAAAAAACTAAGTTAATACCTGGGCTTCTTTCCACACAAGTTCAGCATTACTGTTTTCTAACTCAATTGAAATAAGACTGCCTTGATAAAAGTCTGTCGGTATGCATGTTAAAGGAAATCCGTGCCAACAAAGCCATCTAAGATCTCTAGAAAGATATTCAAAATCTCCATCAAGTTGTACACCAGCAAGTTGAAGCAACCTGAGTTTCTTCATCTTCTTAAAAGCTTTAGTACTCAAACGTTTTGTATTATTTCTTGGCAACTTCAAAGCCAGTCCCTCAATAGCTTTTGTTCCCTACGAAATACAATGGACAAAAGGGTAAAAATATGCATACCTTAAAGATATATGGTAGTTGAAGCTCTCATGAAGAAATTCATCATTTGTTACTAAGATCTAGGAAGTAAAAAACAATTCACAATCAAACTAATTTACAAAGCTCGTGTGACACGTATAAACAGATGTTAACAACTGGCTAAGGGCCCGTTTGGAGTGGTTGCGAGTTTTTGATTTTCAAATGCAATTTTTAAAACAAAATACATTTGGCTAAAATGGAGTTGGAAAGGTTTTTAATTCAATTTCGAAACACTTTTACATTCATTTTCAAAATAAATAAAAAAATGATTTGTAAATTTGGTTTATAGTTCTTTTTAAAAAAAAATACACATTACTATATTTAACAATGACCCTTCCTGCCACCACCACCGCCCCTGTTGCCACCACTACCACCACCACTTCCACCATCACTGCCACCATCACAATCACCACCACTGCCACCATTACCACCACCACCACCACCATCGGCCTTAGCACAACTGCCACCACCACCAGAACCGCCGCAACTGTCGACGTTGTCACTATCACCATTACTGCCATCATTACCACCACCATACAAACATATCCTTAAACTAATTTTAACAGGATAAGAAATTTCAAAATAAGTTTATTTTGAAAACAAAAATTAGAAAAATGAACCAAAACTAATTTTTAAAAACTAAAAACTAGTTGTAGTTTTTAAAATTTTCGTAACTTACAACTAAAAACCAACCCAAAAGGGCCATAAGAAATGTATTTTGCTTCGACTGGCTTTAGATATTTTAAATCCAAAAACAATAAATGAAGTTCTTACAGTTTCTTTTGATAATACATCAAGCACATCCTCATGAATCCATAATCTGCTACGCTCCTCAGGATCCTTTGGTGATTTTGCACGAATAATTTCTCTTCCCATGTCTCGTAGCAAATCATGCATCCCAAGCTTGTTCTTATCATCTACAGTTACAAGGCTTCGCTCTACAAGGACACGTATTCCATTTTCTGCAAAAAGTCCACAGCCATTTAGTATATGTATAACATCATTCCGGTCCTTCCCAATAAAGAAACAGGCTATATCGAGGAATATTTCTCTCTCAGTATCATCATTTAAACCATCATAGCTTATTTTTAACTTCTCCTGCACTTCATCATTAGGAATTTTCTTGAGTTTCTCCAATACACTCTTCCACTCTGTTACCTCCATATCAAACAAATAGGACCCAAGGACTTCAAGAGCTAGTGGCAATCCTCTAGAATATGCAATTACATTTCTAGAAAGTTCAATAAAATCTTCTCTAGGACTGGCTTGCTTGAATGCATGCCAACTAAAAAGCTCACTAGATTCACCTTCATCCATTCCTTTCATTGTGTATACTTTGTCAACTCTACCCCCTCTAAGTAAGTGCATATCTCTGGTTGTGATGATTATTCTACTCCCTGAACCAAACCATTCACGACTTCCACACAAAGCATTCAATTGGTGCAATTTATTCACATCATCAAGTATAAGAAGTACCCTCTTATGGCGAAGTCTTTCCTTTAATATAATTTTTCCCGATTCAATGTTATGTATCTTTGTTTTTGTTTCTTTGTCCATATCAAACAGAAGTTGTTCTTGTAAATTGACTTGGCCAGTATCTTGCCCCCAAACTTCCCTAATATGTGCAAGGAAGCTCCTTCCCTCAAAATTGCGGCCAATCCTATTGTAAATGGCTTTTGCAATGGTTGTTTTACCAATGCCTCCCATTCCCCATATCCCTAGTAGAAGAACATCGTTTGATAGTTTGTGCTCTAGCAACTGAATAATATCTTGGACTCGAGATTCTACTCCCACTGGATTATCGGCAACAAACAACTCTGTCTTGTCTAACAATCGTGTAACATTTTCAACAATGTTTTTGATAGCCTCATTTTCATTCCTGTAAAAATAAAAAAATAAAAAAAAAGGTATATGCATCTAAATCAGTGGGAAATTTGAGTAAAAATAATTATAGTTGGACAGAAGTGTG
Organism: Spatholobus suberectus; assembly: GCA_004329165.1. Taxonomy (NCBI): domain Eukaryota; kingdom Viridiplantae; phylum Streptophyta; class Magnoliopsida; order Fabales; family Fabaceae; genus Spatholobus; species Spatholobus suberectus. The sequence continues at coordinate 54,882,731 of CM014732.1, forward strand.
TTACTCCATTAGGTTCACATACAATGCATGGTACTTACTACCACTTCTTAAAATTTTTATATAACAAAAAGATATATCTATTATGATTCTTGGAATGTGTTTGATTGAGCTTTTATATTTTAGTTTTAAAAACCTATTTTCTAGAGCAATTCTCAAAAACTAATTTTTAGAAGGGGGCGGAAGAGAGTAAGTGGAGGAAGAAGATAAGTAATGGAAAACAGAAGTTGAAATACCAAAATAGCTTTTAAAAGATAAAACAGGGATTGTTTTAAAATATTTTTCAAAAATACTTTTATGAAACATGTTTATATTTGTTTTTAAAAACATAAAATATTTTTTATAAAAAAGAAACAAAGGAGCTCTTTTTTTCTGCTACTTTAACCGACGTTTCTTTGATTTCCTAAAAATAGACTTAAGCAAATTAGAAATATTATTTAATGAAACCATCATTGTTAATTGCTAATTGATTATAAATATTAGTTGATTTCAAATTTAAGTTTATAATTTTTTATAAACACTTAATTACCGTAATTACTCTCACTCTGCCGTATACATTTCCTTGTTTAATCTTCTAAATATTTCGCTTTCTATAAAATGCTTTAAACACGACTTTTCAATAACAAAAATGACATGGAAAAAAATTACAGAAAAATGTTGATACGCTTGTATGCACATACTGAATACTGAATGGCATGGGATAGTACTCTTACAACATCATCTAATTCAATTGGCTGATTCAAACCGTTGAACTAATTGAATTTAAACAAGTTTAACAGGTTCACTATCCAATCCAATTTTTGTAACATTGATCTTCACATGATTTCAAGTTTGTTATTTCTATCTCTTATGCTGGTTTAACGGGTCGATTTAATTGGTCAATAACAAATTTAAAATTCTTCAATTTTGATATTACAGTACATAAAAAATTGAAATTAAGAAATGTGATTGGGTGATATAATTTAGGTGATCCTTGATTTGTTAACTATTCATTCTAATTAAACCAGTATTTATATAAGATAAACGTTTATTTTATATAATTAAAATTTATAATAAATAAATATTTTTAAATATATAAATTATATTTTAAATTTATAATAAATAATTTCTATTATGATATAAGATTATTTTTAATTATTGATAACTTAAAAAAATATTAATTTTTTTAAAAAAATAAAGATGAAAATAATAAATTGAAAAAGATGAAAGATTTAAAAAAAATTCCTAAACACACTCCTATAGAAGAAAAACTCATAAATAGCTTTTAAAAACGCTCTTGTTTAATATTTTGACGCTGAAAAAATAATTAATTAATTTGTTTATGATATTTTTGTTCACACTCGCTGGAGACTATGATGAATTTCATAAATGTTATTTTTAGAGACAATGTTATGTTGAGTAAAAATCTGAGAAAGTAGTAAAGTGTGGAATTACCTGGAATTTAGGACTACAACCCCTGCGATGCCAGCGGCCTCACGAAGTACCTCCCTCCAACGCGACATGACCTCCGTCCTCCGACCCCTTAAAGTCCTGTTGAACACTTCTTCACTTTCAATTTCTTCCAACGAAGAAATGTTATCCTGCAGCCCCTGGTTTACCAGTATTGAAGCCCTGTTCACAAGCTTTTGAAGTGCATTTCCAAAGTGGCCTGTTTGATGACGTACTTCAGAGGGATCAACATCATAGAACACTGGCACTACCACCTGCCCTATGGTTCTGTGACACTCCATTATTTTCTCCAACTCTTGCAGACACCATCGGGACCCTGCATAATTTGTTGAGAAAACAACAACAGAAATTTGAGACTCTTCGATTGCTCGCAGCAGTGACTTTGAAATGTGATCTCCCCTTGGAAGTGACTCATCATCCTTGAAAACATTGACTCCGGCATTAAGAAGAGAGGCATAGAGATGCGAAGTGAAAGAAGCACGCGTGTCTTCTCCTCTGAAACTCAAAAACACTTCATGGATTCTCTTGTCAGGCAATTCACGGTCGGGACTCACTGCAGTCAGAGAGAGAAGGAAACTTCAATCTCAACCCTTAATTTTATATTTCAACTTTTACAAAATTAATAAAATATACGAAGAAAATTTCAGCCATTAAATCTTGACTGCAAGATAATATGTGTGAAACCTCGCGGTGTCGCAACATCGGGGTTATGGGGGCGAGACATATTGGGGGCGGAATTGACGGCAGGCCGGAAAGAAGAATCATCGGTATCAGCAAAACGGGGAGACAGACAAGAGAGAAAGGGGAAATGGCGGGAAAACATGGAAGAGATGAAGAAAATTGTAGCCTCAGAAAGCTGAAGAAGAAACAGAACAAGAAGAATAGAGCGTCAAACCAAATGTGTAGGGTTGCAAGATGCAACCGGTCCCAGATATCAATATTGTTAAAAAGCTGACTCGTCAACTTTTGTTTCCGTCAACAAAAAAAGTTATATTTTAATAGTCAATTATTATTGTTAAAAAAGTTAAAAAATTACATTTTAATAGTCAATTATTATTGTGAAAAAAGTTGTTAAGCTAAAAAAGAATTTGATTTTTATGCATTTCCAATATAAATTTTTGTACTGTAGTATCTTTTTTTTTTTTTAAATTGCACTTTTGATTTCTATATAATTCTTAATTCACAATTTTAGTTTTCGTATTTTTAATTCTATAATTTTAGTTTTTTAATTTTTAAAAATCTATAATTTTGACCTCTCTAAAATCATGGATTTTGGCGATTTTTAAAATATTAGTCTAAAATTGAAAGACCAAAATTTCAAATTTTTATAAATTAAAAGACTAAAATCACGAAATTAAAAATAGGAGACCAAAATCTCAAATTTTTAAAAATTAAAAACTAAAATAGTGGAATTAAAAATAAAAGGATCAAAATCGTGAATTAAAAATTATATAAGAACCAAAAGTGTAATTTAACCTTTTTCTTAAACCTTTCTAATGCAACAAATGTAATATTATTTTAATTATTATTACTATTAATGGTATTACAACTGTTTGTGAGATTATATTTTAATAAAATAAAAATTTAAACGAACTCTTATATGTTTGAATTTTTAAAAAAAATTATAAACTTAAGTAAATTGAAAACTTGTACGTAAAACTTAAAACGAACAAAAAGCAAATATATAAGTTTATTAATAAAGTTGAATATCGGTGACATTTTGTTATCTATTTTCTTTATTTGCATAAATAAATAAAATTGGATTTTTATTTTGTTTGTTATTATTTTAGTTTTTTTTTTTTATGTGATTGTATCTGTATGTTAGCTAAGTTAAAGCAATTAAATGAAATTATAATTAATTTGTGTCTGAAAAAGAAATGTCATAAATTTAGACAAGTCACAAATTTGTGTGTGAATTGAAATAAAATTTATAAACTTAAAGATTTTAAAGATTTCACACTAAATTTAGGAATTAATGTGTGTGTGTAAAAATATTTAGTTGAGAATTAAATTAACTAATTAAATAAATATTAGATTCAGTTAAATAAATAAATAAGCTGGTGTTAAACTAAATTGTGCTAGTAGAAGATTAGTTATATTATGTGGTAGTTAATTATCTGAACCTAATGAAAAACCATACTTTGGCCCTCCGGCGCTTGTTCTACTATGGGTTCTTAATCCATAAGAACTGTTCTTGACTTATTTTTTTTTACATTGGAGTTCTTTGGTGTGAAAGCCACTGTGTAGAATCATTCTTACATAAGAATCGGTTCTTGTGAATAAAAAATATTTTTTATGACATATGGAGGGGTGGGTTGCAAAGGGGAGGGGGTGAGTCGCATTGGGAAGAGTGAAAAAATGATTCTTGTAAGAAAAACTGTTGGAGTAGAAATTAGTTCTTATTCTTAAAGATGAGATGACATAAAAGGACTCACAAACAGTAATTTAAGAACCCATTTTAATTCTATGGTTGGAGATGCCCATAGGATAACTAAGAGCATCTCCAACCATGGTTGCTTATACAAAGTTGCTTATATTAAATTTGTGGGTCCCATAATGTCACATAAGTTTAAGAACTCTATCTAAAAATTTGCTCCAATGCTAAAGTTGCTTAAAGTGGGTTCTTAACTTATTTAAGTGGGTCCTACAATTAACTTCACATATTAATACTTATATTTATATATTTTTATTTTAGATTAAAATATTATTTATATTATAATTTTAAAATAATAAATATGTAAAAGATTAAAGAAAAATAGAATAATACTAATTTATTTTATTTATGACAATAAGATAAAAAACACATAAATAACAAATACATAACATTATAATAATTAAAAAATTTAATTTTCGTTATCTTTGTGTCTGAAACACTCCCAAATATGCTCTACTAAATCTGCTTGAAGTTGTCGGTGACGCTGTTTTTCACGAACTTCAGCTCTCCTTTGCAAGTAGGTTGCAAAATCAGGATGAGAACCATTGGATACTTCATTTGTAGAGAAATCATTGTCGGCGTGATCATATTCAAAATTAGTAACAAAAGTATGTCGTTCATCTTCAACAATCATGTTATGCAATATAATGCATGCATATATTATTTTCTTAATTGCATCCATATGCCAAGCACGTGCTGGACCACGGACAATTGCAAATCGAGATTAAAGCACTCCAAATGCACGTTCCACATCCTTTCTTGTTGATTCTTGGTGTTGGGCAAATAATTTTCTCTTTTCTCCTTGCGGCATTGGAATGGTCTTGACAAATGTAGCCCACTCAGGATAAATACCATCTGCTAAATAGTACCCCATATTATATGAGGTTCTATTTATTGTATATTGGATTGTAGGAGCTTGTCCTTCCAAAACATCATTAAACAGAGGGGACTGATTTAATACATTGATGTCGTTGTTTGAACCCGCTATGCCAAAAAATGCATGCCAAATCCATAAGTCTTGTGATGCCACTGCTTCAAGCATGATTGTGGGCTTGACATGATCACCTCGACAAAATTGGCCTTTCCATGCGACTGGACAATTTTTCCATTCCCAGTGCATGCAATCAATGGAACCCAACATACCAGGAAAGCCACGTGCCTCCCCAATTTGTAGTAAGCGTTGAACGTCATTGTTGTTAGGCTTTCTTAAGTATTCAGCTCCAAATACCTCATTCACACCATTGACAAATCTCTCTAAGCATTCCACTGCAGTACTTTCACCAATTCGAACATATTCATCTACACTGTCTGCTGGTGATCCGTATGCTAATACACGAATGGTGGCAGTGCATTTTTGTAACGGTGAAAGGCCCCTTCTACCAATGGCATCGACCCTCATCTGGAAATACGCATCATGATTTCCAAGGGCTTCTACAATTCGAAGGAAAACAGGTCTTCGCATCCGAAACCTTCGTCGAAATTGAGTATCTGTGTATACCGGATTTTCAGAGAAGTAGTCATTGAACAGTCGATTATGACCTTGTTCACGATTCCGATCTACCACCGTTCTTGTACTCCTACGCCTAGTGGAGTTGTTGGCTACTTGTTGGCTTTGACATTCAAGTATTGACATCATGTATTCTTCTTCAGTGTTGTCCATTAAATCATCTTCTATGATTTGCCACCATAGTTTGCTGAAGTCGTCCGAATTATTTGGATCCATTAGATGGATTCACTTTAGTAGAAGATTGATAATATATTTGAATGGAGAAGATTTCACAATGTGGATTCAGTATGTTGAGAGTATATATAGGGTAGAACACAATGGCTAGTTTTTAACGGCTAGTTTTTAACGGCTAGTTTTCAACGGCTAGTTCTTAACGACTAGTTTTCAATGGCCAGTTTTCAACGGCTAGTTTTTAACGGCTAGTTTTTAATTAAATTAACATATAATTAAATTACATAAAGATTAAATAAACACAGGTCCTATTTTATTAAATAAACTGAATTGATTAGGAAATACATAATTCCTTAAGAAATACATTACAAAATCCTAATTAATTCCTTGTGATTCTCTAATTTTATCACATAATTTTTCATGATCTCGAAGTTGTCTCGCTGTCATCCCGGTTGTATCCCTAAAGAGAATCTCCAACTCTATAGTCTGCCTCTTCAATTGCAGCTCCTCCTTCTTTATCTTGTTTTCTTCATCCCTTATCTTGTTCTCTTCGTCCTTAATGCGTGCCATTTTTTCCATAAGTGTCATTTTATCCTTAATTGACTCTTTCACCATTGCAAAGTTTTTGTTGAGTTCAGAAGTGTTAATTGCGTTTGATGCCCTCTTCATTTTCGCTGCCTTTTGCCCTATTGGGCGGACCGACGATGAAGCTGGATCATACTCAAAACTTGTTGGCGTCTCTGCATTAGAAGATGATTCAGATGCCCTCTTTGGTCTTGTTGATTGGTTTCCCCTTGATTCAGATGTCCATTTTGGTTCGTCCTTTAACAGTCGCCATGCATGCTCATATTTGAACTCGGAACCTTCATCTTGACAATAAATACAATATGCATTAGCAATGACATCATTCTCTGAGGTCCCACTTTTCTTTTGGCTTACAGCTTGTTTGTAACAACCTACAAACTTTTGAACAAACTTATTCAAACGATGCCACCGAGCTTTCAGTTGAGCAGCTTCTCGCTTCTTCAAATGGCCACGATAGTTGTTATAATTATCTCTTATCCTTAACCAAAAACTATCTCCATTTTGGTCAACTCCCACGATTGCATCCTTTGACACGTTGAGCCATGATTGGATAAGAAGTGTATCCTCTTCGGTTGAGAATCTGACTCTGGATTTTTTTTGACTAGAATTGTCTCCTCCTTCATCGTGTTCAATGCTTTCTATGCCGACTTGAGTGGAAAATGGTGGAATTTGAGACTCCGACATAGAGACAACCGGTGTTTTGGGTTCCTCATTAGTGGAGTTGACTCCACTTGTGGGGGTTTGGTTGGTTGGAGGAACGGTTGGAAACATAGGCCAAGATGGAGGAAACATGGTGGGATATGGTGGTAGGGTTGGAAACATAGAAAAAGATTGAGGATTTTGAGAATTTTCACCCATAGAAAGTTGGTGATTTTGCATAAAATTCCATAAAGAAAAATTAAATTGATTGTTATCCATGTGAGGACAACAAAAGAAGAAAAAAATTACAAATTTGCAGAAAATAACAATGAATAAAATTAACCAAGAGAAATAATAATAGTAGATAATTTGGCTTGAGATCAATTGTGAGTTGAAACACATTTGTTTCACTATTTATAGAAAATTTTTACACCTAAAATAACCCACAATGGCAACTCAACGGTAACTTTGTTACCGTTTTGTAACGTTACATTCCAACGAATATATTTTTGCATTCCAACGGATAGATTGTGTAATCTGTACAATTGTTATTTTTTTATAAAATTAATTCATTTACTTCTTCTCCTCTTTATTCCCAAACCCTACCCTTTATTTTTTCCCAAACTCAAAACCTCTCCTCCGCTCCCCCTCTGCATCTCCGCTCCCCCTCTGCATCACCGCGGCCCCTCCGCCTCACCGCGCGGCCTGCCGCGGCCCCTCCGCCTCACCGCGAGGCCCGTCGCAGCCCCTCCGCCTCACCGCGTGGCCCGTCGCAGCCCCTTCGCCTGACCGCGCGGCCCGTCGCAGCCCCTTCGCTTGACCGCGCGGCCCGTCGCGGCCTCTCCGCCTCACCGAACGGCCCGCCGCGCCCCCTTCTCCTCACTCTCTTCCAAACTCAGCCGCATCTCGCAAACCCAGCACCTTCTGCTGAGCTCAGAACCGACGGCGACCCGCGCTCAACGGCGAGCCCGCACTCCGATGGCAAGCCCACGCTCCCACGGCGAGATCGACAGCGTCGTTCGCAGATCGACGCTCCTCGGAGTAGATCCACTCTCCCCGGCGCTCCCCCTCTGCAGATCGACACTCCCTTTCAACAGATCGACACTCCCTTTTCCATGAATGCAATGTTTTGGTTGCTGTTTCTTTCCCTCGTTTTTCTGTTGATTCTGCCGAAAATGTACTTAAAAATTATTTTTTATTTTTGAAGCACAGTTAAGCAACGTTGCTTAAATAAGCAACTCACTATTTGTAAGCACTACCATGTAATTTGCTCCAATGGTAATATTTGATAAGCAACCCATCTGAAGCTTAAGAACCGGACTTAAGCACTCCCGTTGGAGATGCTCTAAAAACCGCGCCTGTTCACGTTCTAATTCATGTAATCTATAATCCGGTTATTGTGGAGTAATTGGTAAGTGGTTGAACGTTTCTATTGAACGGTTCAAAGATGTCAACAATGATCCATACTTACACCAAAAGTTGTTAGTTCAAGTGGTTTGACATTTGAGCTCTGAGATTCGATCCTCAGTTTGAAATAGAAGATTAGTAAGTAAAAAAAATAAGCTCTACATAATTCCTGGTCTAACCAAAAAAAAAATGATCCATGCCTACATTCTTTTTCACTGTTTTCTTCTCTAGGGCCAACATATGTCTTCTCAAGCCTATTTGCCTTGTTGCTATGATTCCACTTTCCTTTGCTACGATACCCAACAGATACCTGGTTAAAGAAGTCGGTGACACCTATTGGTATAGGAAGCTTGGGAGTGGGACTCCAAATCATTACCGTGTCGGTGCATGAAGATAATAATTATTGTACATCTTTCAATTACTATGTAATTAATTACGTATGTAAATATAATTAATTTTGTTTCATAAATAATTAATTATTATTATACATTTTAATAATTCCATTCTAATACTAACTATTTATGAATTAAAGTTAACTATTATTAAATATTTTAATAATCTCATAAAATTATTAATCATTTATCAATAATTGATATAACTATGTTCATATACTCTTAACTACTCATGAGACAAAATTAACCACATTTATATATATAATTAACTATATATTACAGTCAATAAACTCATAATACTATTAATCATTTGTAAAACAACATTAATTATATTTACACACACACTTAATTACGTGTGATAATAAATAACTTCAAAATATCATTAACTACTTGTGAAGTAATATTAACCATTATTAAATATTTTATTAACTTCATGACATTATTAACCATATATCAATAATTATATAATCATGTTTATTTATTTTTAACTACTTATAAGACAAAATTAAACATATAATTAACCATGTATCAGGGTGGACACGGATTGTAAAATTTCTGGATGTACGTTAATCTTATAGCTCACTCAAAAGGAACTACTTCGTTCACTTCTCAGAAATTTTCTCCTTCTCTCAAATGTCAACTCCCTTTTTCCCTCTCCTTCTACACTGTGACACGGTGACTACCAGGAACAAGAAGGTGCAGCGGTTCGCGTTGGGTATGGAAGAGTGCAGGAACGTCTTGTGGTAGAAGGGAGCGATTTCAGTCTTCAAATTTTCAAGGTGGGGGAGGGAGTATATATAGCTTCACTGTGGTAACTTTATGAGTTTCCTGAAATTGGTTACATGTAGCTTTAAATTCTCTAATCTCTACTCAATTTTTTCCGTGCTGCTGGAATTTTTTTTTCTGATGTTGTTTTCTGAAATGTTAGTTAGATTGTTCCCTGTTTTTCTCGTTAAATTGATGCCATTGTGTTTAAATTTTTGGTTTCTTTTATCTATTTAATTGGTGGGTTGAATGAAAACCTGTTTTCATGAGGCGTCGCACGAGTTTTTGTTGGGTTTGAAATGTGAAAATTTTCTTTCTCTGCCATGTTATTGCGGAAGTGATAAAGAGAAGATGGATAATTATCATTTTGGAATTGCACCATTGAGGAGAAAGAAAAGACTTAGGAAAAAAAAAATTATATCCTCTGACTGTAATACTCACTGTTCAAATTTGTAAGGTTAAACCCTTGTGAGCTTAAACCGGAGAGAATATCTATTACCAATGGTATAGTCCGTATGTTTCAAGACAAGTCAAAGCTGAAAAGGATCCTCTTAATTATCAAAAGACTGGATGAAATTTCAGTCCTTGTTTAATTTTAATATTTAATAGTTGTAGTATATAAAAAATAGCAAACACATACATGAATGGTTAAATTTTGAAACTGAACACTCCAGTTTTTTTTAACTAAAGAAAATCCAGGTCCAACAAAGCTTATGGGTATATAATAATAATGATAGAAAATCAATTATAATATAAGTAATGAAACAACTGAAACAAATAAATAATGTGACAAGAATTGGCGGTACTATAACATCTTTAACAATATATAAAGGAAATATCTTCTATTTGGTCTTCATTTTTTGTAAACTCCTTTACCTTTAAATCATACACAAAACTACCCCAGGCATTATTCTCTTTGAATGATACCCAATTTTGTAACTATACCCTGAAATCATATTCGAAACTACTCCAATAACAATTTGAACAGTTTATCTCGAGGCAATGCATGAAAACTAAGCAACTGCACAGTAATAGCCTTATTCACACAATCATGTCTTTCTCGCTTTCCATCTCTTACACTCTAATTGTCTTCTTCATTTTCTTCTCCCACATTACTCTTAGACCCTCCTGTTTTTCTTACAGGTTACACTTCTTCTCTTTCATTATTATTTGTTCCTTTTTCAATCCTTCTTCTTTAATTTATTTGGCTTAAATGTGTTTTTACTTCAAATTTGGAGTAAGTTTGTTTTTGATCATTTAAATTTAAAATTAATCTTTTTAGTCTCCCTAATTTAAAAAAAAAAGGCTATTTTAGTCTCTCAAGACCTGCAACATCATTGACAAAGACAAATTGAGTCAACTATACAGCTTCACTTGAGCTTGGTGTAATATTTTTACTAACAAGAAAACTAATAGGTGAGTTTTATGTAACAAATTTACTAACAGTGTTTGGACAAAATAACTAAAACATTTTTTTTTTTTAAATTACAAGAACTAAAAAAATAAATTTTAAATTTAAGGAACTAAAAACAAACTTACCCCAAATTTAAAGAACTAAAAATATATTTAAGTAAATTTATTTTCATGTCAGTGTTCTGGCAAGGGTGCCTTCTTTACACACAAAGCACTGCATTTCCAAATTTGATAAGATGCATTTGCAGTTTCGAATATTTTAATCCCAACTCATTCTTACACATCTATCTCTGATTTCAAACCTTCTCTCTATCTATAATTTTAATTCATGGGGTATGGTGTTGGAGACTGTGATGTCAGATGAGCAATGATATTCTATCTATCACTGTTACACTGACGGTGCATACAAATTAAAGTCAAGAAATAATTGGAGTGCGTTCCTCTTTAAAAAAAAAGAAAACCATCGGAGTGCATTTGAATAAAACTTTTTATTTTTTTATTTTCTTTAGCAATTATAATTTTCAATTTCAAAAGTAAAACAAAAGATTTAGATTTGTACTTTGTTCCAAAAACTTAACTACTTTAAAGTTTTTCAAATTTAGTTATTTAAAATAAAAAATAATTTCTTTTATAAAATCAAATAACTGATAAGTTTAAAAATCATTAATTGTTTAAGTTAATATGTTTATATAATTCTTAATACCTTAATGAAGCTCTTTTTTCCCAAAATAACAAACCTTCTAAAACGTTTCAAAGTGTTTTATTAAAATTAATAAAATCTAACATAATTGGTCTATAATTAGATTGTTTAAATATGCTAATTTTAATTTAATTTATACAAAGGTAAAATAAAAAAAATATTTTATCAAAAGACAATGAAATGTCTCTATTGATATGATCCTGAGTAGGAGTCATATTATTTTTAATGGATCATCCTTGAATTGGTTATCTTGTAACAAGAATTATAGAAATAGAAGAAAAGAAGAAAGGTAGAAGATAAAACTTGTGCAAACAGATAAAAGAGTTAAAGTAAATGACGCACAAAAAGTAAGCAAAAGAATCAAAATGGCAAAATAGTAAAAGACAAGAAAATGGAAATGATAGATAAAATAAAAAAAACAGAATAGAAAAAAAGGTGGAAGAAGGTGCCACACTTAATGAAGAGTGATAAGTCAACCAATTATTTGCTATAAAGATATGGAAACATTTGATAAGAACCGAGAAGGTTCAATCTAAGATTCCAAAAGAGGAGTCAATGTTCAATCCACACTCACAAATGAACAAACTTCAATATTATTCAACTCTTCTCAAATGAGAAGGATTACATCTCTATAGAGTTTATTCCAAGGCACTACTAACACAAGGAGGCTAATTCTAGCTCTTTCTCTATGTGGTACATAACTGAAACTCAAACAACAGGCCCAATTACAAAATTAAACAAAAACAAAAAATAGAAGGTCCAATTACATAAAAATAGCCAATTAAATCTTTTCCCACATTGAACTCTTTATGAAATCCAAAGTTATTGAAAGTCCTTGTAATGATTCTTCAATCATTACTGCACTTTGGATCTCTTCTTAGGCCTCCGAGATTTCTATCAACTTGGACTTCTTAAGTTTCCATCATCTATCAAATTAAATATGGTTGCTACTTGCTAGCTAGAAATGAAGATGCTTTTTCTTTTCTCGACATGGAGAAACGGGAATGTTATGTTATTAATATTGTTTACGAATTTCGTGCACTAACAAAGCTAGACTATGCTCCACTCGTTTTACACGTTTTCAGCATAAGACAAGGCATTTCATATTTGGTTAAAAAACTATACAAGGAGGGGCGATAGATTATTAAACAGCCTTTTTTTTCATAAAATTATCTTTAGGTGTTTTTAAAAATAACGTTAATCATCACCACCTCGACGGTCTAAAGTAAAAGTTATCAAAAAAGAAAATTTTCTTAAAGCAAGAGTACAATTAGTATGTAAATCCGTGATGCACGGGAAATTTATTTTATGAAAACAATTAATTATTTTTATATCATAATTTATTTACTTAATTAATACTGAAGTATAAAATATATACAATCAACATGCATAAACTTATAATTAAACAATTGAATTGAGTAGAAAAAGTAAAACTAATTAGTAGGATAATTCAACTATATGAAATTTATTAAATTGTGTTAAGTGAATTACATAAAAACAAAATATAAAAAAGATGAAAATTAATGAATAAAAAGTAAATAAAAAGATTGTAGATTATAAGAAGTAACAAAGATAAACATTTATATGTCTTACACAGGTGTTGAGTTTATAACCTACAACTTTTTATATTATTATGTTTTTAAAGTATTTTTCAATTTTTTAAAATTTTATATAAGTATATGTTAGTGGATATGTATATAAATACATAAAAAATTATATAAAAGTAATTATGAATATTGATATATATTTAAATAATTTTATATTTATATATGTCTCATATCATTTTAATTTATATAAATGTTTGTTTTACAAACTATTTTCTTTATAAATATATTTTCATTTGTACATAACCTATAATTTTAATAAAAATATTAGTAATAAAAACTATTTTATATTACATTTTGTAATTATTAGCTTTTCTTTTAAAAATGTGATTCCATCGTAAAGAAACAAATGACTAACATTAATTATATAAAAAAGAGATTTGTGTGTATTTGAACTTATAGAGTGCAATAAAAAATTAATTATGAAAAAATAAGACAATGCTTATATAATAATATTGTAAATCATATTTTGTTTAGGCTAATAACTAATAGTCTCGTAAATTTTTCTTTAGAGATTTCAAGTTGGTTTAGTTCATTTGTAGTTCTACTTTGATGTAACATTTTTATCCTTATGCATACAAAATGATTAGGTGTTTTAAGCATGTTAGTTAGGATTCAATTTGTGATCATACGTATGAAAGTGAAATTTGATAGACAAATATTCTTTCTTTGGTACATTTTAATTTGGATGGTACCGGTACCTCCTCGGCAAAAATATTTTAAACAAATGTACAAATAAAATCCACTCAATCGTTTACTTTGAAGCAGAAGAATCAAACCTTTCTCATGTCATTGTGATAATTAAAAGTGAAAAAACTGTAAAATAATGTTTGCAAACAAACTTTTAATACTAAATATTAGACAAAATATATAAAAAATATACCAAAAGAAATTAAAAAGATAGAAACTTACCTTAGAGAAAAGATAAAAAAAAATAGTGAATTTATGTTTATTGTTTATATTTATCCCTCCATTAAAATCAAAAAAAAGGAATAAACTTCAAATATTAGTAATTGACTATTTTAAACAAAAAACAATGAAAATGAAAAATAATGTATACTATTCATTGGGTGCGCAAGGAAGACCAAAACGCTACGGTAGAAATCTGTCTACGTCCCGCAAATAAATATTGCCACAGCACACAAAATTTGTAAACAAGATAATCTCAACCATAAAAAAAATTATATATTCAGTGTTCATGTATATTCATATGCGATTCAACATAATACCTAGAATCTCAATAATCCCCAAATTCTTCTTATCAAGAACCCTAGAAAATTACACCCTTTAAGAAAAATACCATAGAGGTTTTAAAGATAGATGTTTTACTCACCTCTTGAAACGAAGTCGTTCGGTACTTTCTCTATTGACTGTGTTAACGAGGTTGGCTCCGTCTCTTTCTTATTCCCAATTCTCAAGCAGTCTACTGCCTTCCCTATTTTTCAAAGAAAAGACTAACTCTGTAACTAAGATAAGAAACTGCCTCTTCTTTTTATGTTTACCCACCAACATGATTTGTTGAGATTTTATTTCTCTCTCTCTCTCCTTTTAACGTGGATTCTTCAAATATGTTATCTAATTATTATTATTACTATTATTATTTTCCTTATAATAACTAAATAAAAAAGTAATTTTAGGATGTTACATCGCCCTCGTCATCGTCACTGTCGCTGCCACCCCTACTATCACCACTGTCATTACTATAGCTGCTATCACCATTGTGGTCGACACCAGCGCCCTCACCACTAGCGCCACCACTATGACCACCACTGTTTTGTTCCCACCACCACTATTGTTGTCTCCACCATCGCTATCACCGTCACCACCATATAAACGCACCCTTAAACTAATTTTAATAGATAGGGAATTGTCAAAGTGAGTTAATTTTAAAACTAAAAATTAGAAAAGAAAACTAAAACTAATTTTTAAAAACTAAAAATTAGTTGTAATTTTTGAAATTTTTGAAACTTACAACTAAAAATCACCTCAAATAGGCCCTAAGGAATCAAATCTATCAACTACAAGCACAATTCCTTATTGATGAGGTGATTTTGTAAAGGAAGGGACTTTGTTTCTTAATGATAGGTTCCTAATCAAATGTTACTCCAAAAAGTGCTTAGAATGAAACTTAGCTTAGTTTATCGAGAAGCTAAGTTGAAATGAGATAAAAAAATCAAAATTTATAAGGGAAAGCAACAAACAAAATGCATAAGAGAAAGCTATAAAGAAATACTATAAACAATGTTATAAAGTGCAAAAATATATAAAGATAAATGAATAGGCTTATGTTCAATTGATATGTCAAAGATACTTGTAGTATGTGTTTTGAAAACCGGACCAAACCGACTGGTCGAATTGGAAAACTAGTGAACCAATCACCTGATTGGTTCAAGTAAACCACAAAATTGGCTTGGAGAAAAGCTAGCCAAAGAATCGGGAAATTGGTCAAAAACCAATAAAACCAGCTAAAATCGATCAAAAACGCGGGGGTTAATGAAAAATGTTTAATACAACATCATTTTTTATTTTTTCTTAAAAAAGTGAAAATCAAACCAAAGTATTTGCATTTTATTTTTTATTATAAATATAAACTTGATTTTATTAATAAATGTTGATGTATATTGTTAAAACTTAAACTTAAGTATTATAACATATTTGATTTGAACTTTTGTAAGTACTATAAATGTTAAGAACCTATAAAATTGTTTTTTTTTTTTTTTAGTTTTTAGCATTATAAAGTTATGATATTATGTTTCTTTAATATTATTTTATGTATTATTTAATTATTATTATTATTGTTTTATTAATGCCAATTCAATCACAGTTCAACCATTAAACCTTAAATCAGTATTTTGACTGGTTCAATGACTGGTCTAGTTTTAAAAACATTGCTTGCAATACTCCATATAATTAGTATTTCATAAGCCTAAATTGGTGATTTACCCCAAACTAAACCTATCTGTGATGTTTCATATCCTTTAACCCATGTTTATATGTATGTAAAATCAAGGCTAATTAATAATTCTAGTAGTGATATTTGTTGCATTAGCTAAATATGCACAAAGGTGCACTAATCATCAATTAATACACTAAAAATCCTTCAATTGACCATGTCAACCCCATTCTTGCTTTTAAGAAAGTGGCTTTCCATCCTTATCTGATCTTTGTTGGTCATGCATACTACTTCAAATCTGTATTCCTTGGTCATCATTTTTGTTATATATTAGATGTTAATTTAATGGATGAACAAAAATTATGCAATTAAAATAGCAAGCAAATTAGCGAGGAGACCAAATTCGTGAAATGGCAATAATAGGAAATCAAAATGTAATTATACCAAAAAATAATATTTAATAGTTAATTATTATTGTGAATAAGTTATTAAGGTAAAAAGGAAAAATAGAGTGAGTATGAATAAAATTTATTAATATTTTTTATTTTCTTCATATATTATAATTGGTTGGTAGTTTCTTTCCTCTTTCTTGGATCTTGTTTTACTCTCAACTTAAAGAATAGTAATAATGTGTTTACAAAAGAGATTAATATTAATCTAATCTAAAATTTGTACAACGGCAAAAACAAAAGTGAATGTGCAGAATCATATATGCACAAACCACTTTCTTTTCACCCAACCATTAAGGGAAGAAAAGGGAAAGGAAGTTCAACTGCCATGCTTTCAACATTCCTTTTTGTCTTTACACGATTTCCTCTATCTTTCGTGAACAGTATTCTCCTTGCAAAAATTGTTGTAAAATTATTATGCATAAATTACATGAATAAATCTTTTTATTTAATGAAAGTATTATATATTAAATATTAATTCTTTGATTTTTACAAAGGTAACTTGCATTAGACATAGTGTTGACCTCAACTTCAATCGGATATAGTAATTGCCTCATTCCTTATCAACTGATCCAACAAATGACGTTGGTTCTGTCAATATAACAAGTGACGATCCATCAAAGACCTAAGATAAAAAATAAACAAATTTTGAATGAGAGAATGCTCCAAGTTTTAATCGAGGAACCAATTCCCTATAACGGGTGGGGTAACATTTCTTCTAATCCATGACAAAATGTCTCATTCGGATAGAAACTACTCACTTCTTTCTTATGCTTAGATGGCCAATATGTAAACCTCACACAATGTGAAAGTGAAGAAAATGGCCCTAGCTATTTGTCAAAGAACGCTCTGATGATAGCATTATTATCATCCATCCAGAGCTTTCTCTACCTGAGTATGAGTTTTATCCATCCTCTTTGCCTGCCAATTCATATTTGGAGTATTATCAACTTCCAACCAACCGTCCATTGCCACCCAGTGCACAAGCAAATGAACATGGTCCTCTTTGTGTTGCTTTGTTGTTAAAGAGTTTTCCACCAAGGAAAAAGTACCCCAATTTGATTAGAGAGGCACCAATAAGAACGTACATTCCTGGTATTGTCCAACATAGGATTTCGAGTTAGGATTCTAATGAAATTGACAGAGTTCTCAAGGTATATGCTTATGATATTAAGTTTTGTCCTTACCAACCCAAAGAACTCAATTACATCTTTGCACATCATGATGAAGCACTCCACCATTTGTTGAATGGTGAATTTGCTATGGAACCAAAAACTTTAGTTCCTCCAACCATGGTGATCTCTACGTTCACGATGAATTTGGTTTAACTTGATCGCATCCATCCAAGACTTCCTATTTTGGATATGAACAAGAAGAAAGGAATAAGCAAGAAACTCCATGAAGTTATGCCCATGCCTACAAGACCTAAATTCAGAGAACATGCAGACTTTAACCTTGCCTTGGTCACAAGTGCAAGAAATGTTCGTAAACTTGATCAATATACTGCATGTAACTTCTGGGAGCAACACCTTTAGCTCTGTGAACAAGAAGCATCTACAAGTGGCGTGGAACCTGAAAAGCATCCATTCATCCCAACTGTTCCTGGTACTTTCTCTCAACGTCAAGTGAAAATAATTCATTTTGATTATTCTTATATTGCACTGGTTTGCTATTTTTCATTCAAGATAAGGACAGTTGTTGGACCGAAAACTGGATTGCTTCACTTGGCCTTGCCCCATGTTGTATCTTTGTCGATGGATCAACATCCATTTCCCATGCATGAATTCTTTCAAGTCTTGAAGGTTCATCGTCCATGGCAGTTAAAAGATCCAGAGCCAATGTTATATTTACCTACACCTCATCCATTGCGAAAAGTTCAAAAATCCCTCACTAAATCAAAAACAGAAGCACCCTTTCAACCGCCACCATCTCCACCATAGCCAACTACACCTCAAGCTGAGCCCCAACTTTTCTGCGACCATTGATCTGAATGTCAAAGCCTACTCAGATCAAGAGATGAACAAAAGATTTAACAAACTTGAATAGATGCTAATGATCCTCGTGTCCAACTAGAAACAACCTCCACCTCCACCCCCTCAGCCTTAAACATTTTTTCTATTTTTAATTGAACATTTGTGACTTCTGACAATGATGGTTTACACTCTTTACCTTTTCTGTCTGATGACAAAAAGGGGAGTATAGTTTTAATTAAAATTTTGCATGCATCATACCAATTTGCTTACATATGTTTTTCTCTGATATTTGCTCTGATAAATATGTTTGCTCTGATAGTATACTCTAATAAATACATAAAGCTTTGTATTTTGCTTTGAAATTGTGAATTAGATCATAATCTCAAAGGAAGCTTTATGTTTTTGATATATTTATGATTGATCTAATACATACTTGCTCATATATGTCTTGATTTGATCAAAATTTTAATAATGTTTATCATCATTAAAAAGGGGTAGATTGTTGGAACCAAAGACATATCAAGCGTCTAGCCCATAAAATGTTTTGATAATAACAAAGGCTTTTAAAATTTGTGATAGTCTAACATTTTTGTTTTGCAGGACATAAGTGTTTTGGGATCTTAAGCGTCCATAAAAACACAATAATATTATTGCTCTACTTTTAACTTAGTTTTTATTCGATTTGTATATAAGCCTCCAATATCTGTTAAACAAGTCGTCCAATGTTTTTATAGATAAGCATCCACTTGTTTTTGAAGCGTCCTGACATGATTTTTTAGAAGCGTCCAAAATCATTTTGTCATAAATGTGCTTTATAAAGAACCTTATACACTATAACGCTTATATATCTGGACGAAACTATCCTACAAAAAAGAAACCTTAACATGCTTCTTTAAAAAATGACTAAGTGCTTTTAACGAATATACATATGCCTTGTCTTTTCGAATGTTGTGAAGCAAGTTCATATCAAACGAAAGCTCTAATACTTAGTACAAGCTAAAGTGAAAAAGTAAGTCAACTTATCAGAAGAAGTACCAAAGTAGTTCAACAAAGAGATAAAAGTTAGAAGCACCTTACACATGTCAAGAAAGAGAAACTTCTTTTCGGTTGTGGCTTTAGAGTCTCTCTCCTCAACTTTACGTGATATGCTATCTCATGCATTAAATAGATTCAGAACAGAAAGAAGATATGTCTCACAATGGAAAATTTCCCAAGTTTCTATAAGAAGACTCAAGAGTGAAGAACAAAGTAACGAAGCTATGTAACTTGTGCAAAAATTCTGTCACTCTTTGAACGATCTCTTTGTGCTTTAAAACTTTCACATTCTTTGTAATCACAAAGTTATCTATATATGTGCTTAACTTGTAAACGCTCACTTTTGTGAGATATCTTTTCAAAGAACAATCTTTCTAAAAGCCTGGAGAGGCTTAGTCTTAAAGAATACTTAGGTTGAAATAATCTTGGGTTAAGATTATTTTGTTGTAAAGCCTAAAGAGGCTTAGAGAATACTTGGTTGTATAAGCAGTTAGCTCAATGGAACACCTTTATGTTGAAGGGACTGAATGTAGCTCTTAGTTAAGAATGAACCAGTACAAAATTTTGTGTATGCTATCTTCCTCCCCTATCCTTTGTTTTTCACATTGTTTTTATTAGACGATCTTTTATAGTGCTTATGCAAACTTGTTTACGAAAAAGTTTTCGAAAATACACAACACACAACTTAACCCCCCTTCTTGTGTGTTCTCTTGTTTATTTCACTTGTGTCCAAGCTCATCTTATTGACTCTATCAGCCTTGCTGTGTCTTCTAAAGAGTCTCTTGACATTAGATCGACGCACATCAAAGCTTCAAAATCCCTTTGCACGCGACCTGCAATGTAATGCAAGGGAAAAATGATCGACTCAAATTGAAAATGGTGAAATCAAAGGAAAAAAGAAGAAGAAGGGATTTGACGGATTGTGGGTGAAGGAAGAAGGAGTTGAGGTAGATTTGAGGGTCTGCGGAGGGAAGGAGGGTTTGCTATAGAAAGGTCGGGGATGATGACAAGGAGGGGCTTGTCATTACTGGCGAGGGAGGTGGGGATTGGCGGAGAGAAAAAATGGAGGAGAGCAGTGAGGAGGCGGGGCAGTGATGCAGGATGGCTGAGTGATAAACATGACAAATGAGGGTGCAGTGGTTCAAGGTATGTTAGTAGGTGTTATATAAGTGTTTACATTGATTTCTATTTTAACGGATGTAAAATACTATTTTTTAGGTTATTATTCTAACCAATGTAAAAAAGACTTACTACATTGGTTAAAATTGAACTGATCTAAAATGCTTTTAATAAATTTCAAAAATGCCACTGCATATTTTTTAAATCGGTTGTTAACTAACCGATGTAAAAAACTGTTGTAAAATGTATTTTTTCCACTAGTACATGTTAATCTTCTAGCAAGTGCCTCAGTACTTTTTTGTGGGAGCTGCAGAGGTTTTACACAAACATTGGTCAAATGGAGTTCTTTTATGGACTTGCACCTGATGCTATGAGAAGCTTGTGTTGTGTGAACTACTAATGCATTCGCAAATTATGTGAGTACTTTGCTTGTTATATATAACTCTGACAAAAGTCACTACAAGCCATGGAAGGATTGGTCGGATACCAGACAATCTAAATAGGGGCCATTTTGATTACTTCTACTAGCTTTTGACCATCCTTTGCTTGCTCAACTTCCTTTGTGTATCTGTGGATTGCTAAGAGTTATTTACACATACAAAATGGTGACAGCAAATACTCATTGAGATGTTGGGGTGACCCTTCACAACTTTATTTTGTTACACAAGTGTATAATTTTCTATGTTGGTCTGCCAGTCCAATTATATATTGGCATTATCATCTTTCTCGTAAATTTTTAATCGTATTTGTATAGATGCTATTTGGAGCGTTTTGAATTATTTGAGGTTCCTTGCAATGTTTACACTGCATATGTTCTGCTTGGGATCATATTCTGCCGTAAGCGTGGAAATTTTGGGGCATTGGGTTGACTGCCCTCTATATCGTTCCTTAGAAGCTGAGAAAGCCTATTTAATGCAAATTGAATACTTTTGGTACGCCAGTCGGGCTAAAGCTAAAAAATGGACGTTAATTTGCACCTCCAAACCAACATATTTATAATTTATAAATACACACAAAGGACAATACTAGGGTACATATTTAATCGTATAACTTAGGTTATTAAGAAAGTTTTCTTTAAGCAAAAAATATATATGTATAAAACGTATGTCATTTTCATTTTTGGGATAAGATAATTTTTTTCTTTATATCACCAGGGAGAGGAGATAAAGAGAGATCATACCCCAATTATAGTATATTAGCTAGCTTCGTGGAAATTCCATTCAACCTCAAAGCTAACACGTTTTGGTCAAGAAAACTTTTAACACAAACCCAGGATTAGAAATGTTCTGTAAATTAGTTTTATTAAGCTCCTTATCCTTTGCCTACATTAACAAATTTTATGGCCAGAAAAATATGGCACTTCTCGGTAATACTCAAATATTTCTGGTAAAATAAAATTATAAAACCATCTATCCCGAGGGCATTTACCATAAAACCAAGATATAAAAGGCTGCATATAACTTCTTTTACTGTCATTATCTTATCTGGGACACAATAATAGCCTTTTGTTATAATCTCACAAACCTATCAAACATCTCACAAAACTATGATTCAATCCCATTACACTACCTTTGCGACAGTGGTTATGTGAAAATTTCTTAGTAATTGAGTCCCATCATTAGCTAATCAATGCAAGACTCAAATCCCCTTCATTCCAGTAACATATTATTTAAAGGGAAGTAATATGTAACAGAATATCACACTGTTCTAAATAACCAGCCCACACATTATACTTTTTTCTTCACGGAATTGTCGCCATACCTAACTTATATGAGTACT
Source organism: Spatholobus suberectus (assembly GCA_004329165.1). Taxonomy (NCBI): domain Eukaryota; kingdom Viridiplantae; phylum Streptophyta; class Magnoliopsida; order Fabales; family Fabaceae; genus Spatholobus; species Spatholobus suberectus. The sequence continues at coordinate 54,905,042 of CM014732.1, forward strand.
GGTACCGAAAATGAATGTTCAGACATTTTTTAAATAGTGGTT
>CM014732.1:54911853-54999471 GCA_004329165.1 Spatholobus suberectus
AGGAAGGCAAGAGACATAGAAACTACTAACATACTCAGCTAAACGCTGTAATAATGGATGACTAAGAAGCGCCAAACAATAGCCTTGTATTGCCAGGAACCAACAAGCCCTGCTCAAGCAGGCACTTGAGGGTCGAGCTGAGTTGTCCTCAAGGAATTAATTGAAAATAAACCTGTCTCCACGTAGATAAAAAGTGACACACTTGGTTGTCCAAAAGGAGACAACAAGTTTAAACAGACTTTCCTTTGAGTGGACAAACTAAGCAACACATTCTCTATAGTACCTGAAAAATGTCTTCAGCATGCCATTGTGAAATTTCACACTAAATTCCAACGATAAGCATGCTCGGCCATGCGCCTTGAGCATCCTTAAGCCTTGAGCGTTATTAGCTCGGCCTAGCGCTTGGAGCCTTATTAGCTCGGCCTTGAGCCTTGAGCATTATTAGCTCGGCCTAGCTTCTTGAGCCTCATTAGCTCAACCTTGAGCCTTGAGCATTATTAGCTCGGCCTAGCTTCTTGAACATCATTAGCTCGGCCTTGTGCCTTGAGCGTCCTCAAGCCTTAAGCCTCGCACCTTGACCATCGTCAGCTCAGTCTTGCACCTAGAGCGTCCTCAAGCCTTGAGCGGTATTAGCTCGACTGTGTACCTTGAGCATCCTCAAGCCTTGAGCGTTATTAGCTCAACCTCGCGCCTGAAGCATCATCAGCTTGGCCTTGAGCCTTGAGCATTATTAGCTCGGCCTAGCGCCTTGAACATCATCAGATCGGCCTTGCACCTTAAGCGTCCTCAAGCCTTGAGTCCTGCGCCTTGAGCATCATTAGCTCAACCTCGTGCCTTGAGCATCATCTTCTCAGCCTTGCACCTTGAGCGTCATTAGCTCGGCATAAAGCCTTGAGCGTTATTAGCTCGGTCTCATGCCTTGAGCATCCTCAAGCCTTAAGCGTTATTAGCTTGGCCTAACGCCTTAAGTGTCATTAGCTCAGTCTTGTGCCTTGAGTGGCATTAGCTCGACCTTGCACCTTGAGCATCCTCAAGCCTTGAGCATTATTAGCTCGGCCTCACGCCTTGAACATTATTAGCTCGGCCTCACGCCTTGAGCATCATCAGCTCGGCCTTGAGCCTTAAGTGTTATTAGCTCGGCCTAGTGCCTTGAGCATCATCAGCTCGGCCTTGCGCCTTGAGCGTCCTCAAGCCTTGAGCCTTGCACCTTGAGCATCATTAGTTCGGCCTCGCGCCTTGAGCATTATCTGTTCGGCCTTGCGCCTTGAGCGTCATTAGCTTAACATAAAGCCTTGAGCGTTATTAGCTCAATCTCATGTAACACCCCAAATTTCAAGTACTAGAAATAAACCACAAGGTAGCTCTTAGTAGGATCCTTCTCTTGTGTTATTAGACAAAAGATTCCTTAAGAGTTATTGTTATTATATTTCTTATTTTTATTGTTCCTATTATTATTAATATTATATTTATTATTGTTGTTGTAGCAGTTATTATTATTATTATTATTGTTATTAATACCTTAGTATTAAAAATTAGTAGGAATGTTATCATAGAACCCAATAGAGCATCTAGAGCCCAATAGAGGTCTAAAGCTGACTAAGCTACATACCTACTCACATATTATAAAAAGGAGAATTATGTTTCGCCGTCACAAAATAGAAGGAGAAAGAAGGTAGAGAGAATGAGGAGAAAAGGAAGAAAAAAAGGAAGAGAAAGAGGAAGAATAGAAACTGGAAAACCCAAGTCCTAAAACTCAGCTTTGCATGTCCCTAAAGGTGAGTGCTTTTCCTTGTGTCCTTCCTTGCCCTTTATGTTGTGTTTGTTTATTTATTTATCTTTTTTCCCTCTTTATGCCTAAGTTAGGGATTTGATGGGTTTTGAGAGGATTGTGAGTGAGTGAAGAGTTTATAGATTAGATTAACCAATTGTCAAGGTAGACGAAGTAATCAAGAATTTAATTATTTGTTTTGGAGTGTATAAAAGCCAAAGACAATAGAAAAAAATAAATTAAAATATGTACCGTGAACCCGCCGAGCGCTATGCATAACCCGTCAGGCGGGCTGGGTCTTGGTGTGGATCTACCGGGCGAGTTCGGTTTGGGCGTGACCGCTAAGCGGACCCCCTTGTCCCGCTGGGCAGATACGACCTTGGTTATTCCGTTTTTTATGCTTATGAAATCCTTTTTGCAGTTTTTAATTCATTGTTGCTTCTTTTTTATGCCTCGTTAAGTTTATACTTGTGATTGTTATTTACCTTAAGAAGATTGAGTGTGATATGAACTTATGTCAATGTTTTATGATAAAAGCCTATGAAAAGTTGTAAGCATTGTATGTGACCGTGCATCATAACATTTGAGTTATGTGATGAGGAAAGTATGTAAGAATTTGACTGGTGGAGGTCGTGATGGGTTGTCTAACCCTAGCCTTGGGGGTTATCTAGTTGGAAAAACTCTAATAGTCTATACTGATCCCACGGAGCTAGAGTGTACTGGCAAAATTGGGTAACCCTGACCAGTCGCCAGGAGATATCACACTGATTGAGGGTGCGAAAGCCAAAGACATCGGTACCAATGATGCTTCTTATGGCCGTGCATTTACTCCTAGTCTACTTTTCAACAAGTTTAAGTTGGTACCACATATGCATGAGTAGTGATTTAGGAACATAACATACATATGTATCTTATTGTAGTGTGATATTTTGAAGTATGCTACATTGTAACTATATGAAATCTGTGTAACCTTGTTTATGAGCGATTGATGTAGTGTGTACACGTGTGAAAATGTAATTATGTCTTATGATGAAGTGTCAAGATTATGTATATGTGCTCATGTTATGCATGTATGTTATTCTTGTTTGATGAAACAAAACGAGGTATATGTCTAGTTACTAGGCAAAAAATGTGAAATAAATACATGCTTGTAATTAGAATTGTGTTTGCTACTTTAAGGATAAGTGAGAGGTTAGGCCCTAGGATAATGTTATGAGGGTTCTAGTTGGATAATAACAGTTGTGAATGAGATAAGGAAAGGGTGAATTCTCACACAATGTAATAGAAAGATATAATGTAAGTAAGAGAGAACAAATGAGAGTATTAAGGTGAGTGTTAAAGGAGTGTCAAGAGTATTTTAGATTGTTTATGACCTTTAACATGACCCTTAGAGAATAACTTTAAATATCAAAAGGAAGAAGAGTAAAATCTAAACATGAAGGGTTTAAATACTAGGGAGGGTTTTGGGTAGGAAAGAGTTCTTAGGTTAAGAATGAGATAATGAACCAATATAATAGTTGTGAGAATGACAAAGCAGTTAACAAGAAGTATTGAAGATTAAAAGGTATAGATCCGACCATAGGTATGGAGAATTATAAGAGACCTAGTGAGGCTTAAACCATGAGAGATAAATGATGAAGATTGTCTAAGTAGAAGAGTCTGACCTAGCCGTAGAACCCTTAGAGCACTCACTGAGACATTATGTCACACTCCTTTAAGTTTTCCTTTTTCCAGGATACAGGTGAAGACGTGTGCAGATGAAGCTTGGAGTCACGTGCAAGAAGACGTAGTCTAGTTTATATTGTTTCATTGTATTTCTCTTTATGTTTTGTACGATACCTTCGGGTGATAGATGAGGTGTATTAGTCATGTATGATATTTTATTGTATTATTCTTATATAAATATAATTGTATTTATAAGTAGTTTCCACATGTTGTTTCTATGTTTTTAAGTGTTTCCTTTTTGTTTTTAGAAATCTAGGCTTAGTTATGGTAATATCCTTTAGGGTGTTATACCTCATGCCTTAAGCATCCTCAAGCCTTAAACATTATTAGCTCGGCCTAGCGCCTTGAGCGTCATCAGCTCGGTCTTGCACCTTGAGCGTCCTTAAGGCTTGGGAGTTATTAGCTCGGCCTCACGCCTTGAGCATCATCAGCTCAACCTTGCGCCTCGAGCGCCGTCAAGCCTTAAGCGATATTAGCTCGGCCTTGCGCCTTGAGCATCCTCAAGCCTTGAGTGTTATTAGCTTGGCATAGTGCCTTGAGCATTATTAGCTCGGCCTTGTGTCTTGAGAGTCACTAGCTCAGCCTTACACCTTGAGCATCCTCAAGCCTTTAGTGTCATTAGCTCAGCCTAGCACCTTGAGCATCATTAGCTCAACCTTGAGTATGTTTCACTCGACCAAATATCTTTAACACGGCATACGGGGCCTAAAGTATGCTTGACTCAGTCTTGGCCAAAGTATTTTCACCTTGGTCTCGGCCAAAGGCACATCCACCTCAGCCATAGTTGGATTATTAAAGCCAATTTTAAGCTTAGACGGGACTTGGACTTCAAATATATCACTACATGATTAGAGTTCGGTTAAACTAATGTTCACATAGTCTACATGGACAACTTAAAAAGTTTGATGCCAAAAGCACGATTAGGCTTAACCACATATAAATATCTTATAAGCTTTTTTGCTTTCTCCAGCTCAAAGCTTGGGGGGCTTGTGTATTATCTAGATTCGACACTTCAACATTAGACCGAACAGCCCTTCAGCCTTCGACCAAGGCGGTCCACTGAGTATAGCTCGGCCCAACGTAAATCAAGTAACTGGGAAACTTGCTTAATAAGGGAAACTGTGCATCATATCCCTGTAATAAGGACAAGAATATTTGTCAACTTGGCAAGATCCACACATCCACATATATGATCCAGGTACATTCTTTCTTATCCTAATCTCAATCCTAAACCCTACATCCCCTAACAAGACCTCTATATTTGACTTAAGTATTATAGTGTCTTTGCAAGTACCTCCTACTGTTGACATGCCATTGGGACAAAGAGGCTGAAGAAGGAGCATCCAGGCAAAAAGAAGATAATGAAGGAGAATGACCAAATTTTGTAAGAACACAAACAAACCATAAGAAAGCACCAAGGAAATAATAAATTCAGGTGGATCCACTACCTAAATTCTCAGTTTACCACTAAAATATAGACATAATGAAATAAAAAAAAAATGCGACACAAAAATAAAAGTATATCTAAGATTAAGCTCACTATGTATAGGATGATAATCAGCCGATCCTTTATGCATGCATAAACATTATTAGCATCTCCTTTAGTTAACATGAACATTCTTGAAACCCAAACTCAATGCAAACAGAAGCCCTTTCTAGTAGTTCTCTGATTTCGTTGTTGAAAATTTAATGGTAAATGATAAAGTTAATAATAGTTTTTTTTTTATGTACAATAATGATACTAAGATTAGAACATATGACTTCATGTATACCATCCAAAATTTTCACCACTAGGCCGATCCTAATAGGTTAGTTAATAATAGATTAGTTGAGAACTATATTAGCGAAAAAAAGAGAGAATAAATTAATATACACTTAGCCTTTTATATCTTACATTTTTATGAGTCAAAATTAAAAAAAAAATTATCTTACATTTTTTAGTCAAGATGTAATGTCTAGCACAGTATATTGTCATCTTTCCTATAATATAGCCTTTTAGATCAACTCTAGTAAATGAGCAAAATCACAAGACTAAAGCCTGAAAATAAATTCATTCCTAATATATCGCTTAAAGAGACATCATATACCAAAACAACATACATGAGTGCTTTAGATCACTAGGAACTGTGCAGTCAGCTTATCGCTAAGAACTGTACAGACCTAAAAGTAAACATAATGCCAACTATGAATTGAGAAAAGTGAGAAGAGGATTCAATTGATCGTCACAAATGGTATAAATCCTACTGTCAAATAAATTAGATTTGGTAGGAATTCCATCAAGTAGAAGTTGCCATGAGAGAGCAATAGCTTTTGTTGGGGTCTCACTTATCCACAAGGACTTAAATACCTGTAATTCAAAATCAGATGTAGTGCATGTTTGCTTGCACGTTAAATTTAGTCAGATTCATGTCTATCAAAAGCAACAAGTAGCTTATGTGTGTGTTTGGGTGAGCGTTGACAAAATTGATTTTGGTTAAAATTAATTTTGAAGTAATGTGATTTATAATTTTGAAGTAATATGATTTATGCTCTGATACCATGTTAAAGCTGTAATCAGGAATATGCGAGAGTAATATGGTACACAAGAATAGGATGATTGGATAGAAAAAGGAAGGAAGCTGTTACTAAATTCTCATTCTTCCCACTATGTTTACATGTATATGAGTGTATATATATATATATATATATATATATATATATATATATGAGTGGGCAAAAAAAACAAAAACTACAGTAAAGAGAAAAAAAAAATCACGTAACAGGAAAAAGAAAAAATAATAAGGACAATATTGACAGAATTCAACTTGAATGTAACTAATTTGGTTTACAGTAATATAGGTAGTTATATTGGTTTATAGTTAGTATAGGCAGTTAGGCTTGTTAATTGATTGTTGCAACTACTTGCCTGTTAGCTTAGTTCATTCACCCTATAAATACTTGCAGCACTTACATGTATAATCATCTTCTATCATTTTTCTATCAATACAATGAGTTGTTTCTGTGGAACTCCTCTTCTCTTCTTTGAACTTTATGATGTGTGGCCACATCAAATGGGTGTTACTTGCATCACCCATCAAGATTCTAATATGGTATCAGAGCTCTCTCTTGGAGAGAGTGATGATTTCACTGTTGAAGAAGACAGAATGGAGTCCAAAGGCTTGGCTGAAGTTGTGGTTGCTGAAGAAGACAAGGAAGAATTTCTGATGATTGGAAGCCATTGTGTATCCGTTTACTTGTCCAAAGAGCATAAATCTTCGTTTGTGGGAGTAAAAGAAATGGAGACTGAGAGAATTTCAGAAACCTTCAATTTTGGGAGCATTAATTGGATCAAGATCAAGACAAAGAGAGACGAAGAAGATGAAAAAAGCATGGCTACACCCTCTAGTTCTTTTCTCGCAGACCTCGATGACAAAGCTGTACACATGGAAGAAAATGTTGATAGCAACCTGGATGACGTAGAAAACCCCAAATATGATGACTTGTACAGTGGGCCCAAACAGCAGGAAACCCAGAAGTACATTGATATTATGCAGAAAGTGGAAGAGGCACTTAAAAAAGGTTTGAAGGTCTCAATTCAAGGAATGGGTTTAGAGGATGATCCTGAAGACCAGCTGCTTGTGGGTTGTAATGTGCTGTTAGTTGACATTGAGAATAAAATTGTTATTATTAACAATTTTATTTGTGACAAGTATTGCTTGAAATTTTTGTTTGAGGTTTTGGTGTATCACCCGATTGATTATGCTCACATTGTTAAGAAGGCATGTCGTTTTGGCAAAAAGAATGTTCTGTTTTTCAATCTGGTGGAGGAAATTTTTGTGTTTCTCATTTCACCATATCAAAGAGGAAGGCCACCAGAATTGCAGAATTTAGTGGGGATCTACTTTGTTCAGCAACTTATTAATCTCCCTTGTGGGTTCTCCCTTCTTGGTTACTTTAGAGGAACCAAAGATGCAAAGAAACTGTTTGAGGAATTGCTTGTGAGAAATGTGATGTCATGGAACATTTTGATTTGTGTGGCAGACGTGAGAAAGGCAAGAGCGGTTGCTTTTGTAAGCAAGGAGAATGTGTGATTGAGAAAGATAGGGTTGGAATCAGTGGGAGATTTAACTAGATTCACTCGATCTAGTCTTTCAATGACTGATTGGAAATTCATTGTTGCTCTTTTTCCTTTGTCATATGAGGAATGGTTACAGGAGTTTGAGAAATATAAACAACACTTGAATACAAATGTGTTAACAGAAGCATGAAGATTGCAGAATACAAATTCATATATTGGATGGAATATGCACATCGTATGTGGGGAAAGGCACTAAAAGTTGTATTTGCTTTGGCCTATTCATATTTTCTTCTTAGAAGGTATATTTTCTCATCGCATACATTTACCATGCTTAATTTCAAGCTGGTTATGGTTGATTCCACCACCCTCCGGCTTGTGGGGGGCTGACAGAATTCAACTTGAATGTAACTAATTTGGTTTACAGTAGTATAGGTAGTTATACTGGTTTATAGTTAGTATAGGTAGTTAGGCTTGTTAGTTGATTGTTGCAACTACTTGCCTATTAGCTTAGTTCATTCACCCTATAAATACTTGCAGCACTTACATGTATAATCATCTTCTATCATTTTTCTATCAATACAATGAGTTGTTTCCATGGAACTCTTCTTCTCTTCTTTGAACTTTATGATGTGTAGCCACATCAAATAGGTGTTACTTGCATCACCCATCAAGATTCTGATAAATATATAAGTGTAACATGTTTAGATGTTTTTATTTTAAAAGCAAGTTAATAGTAAAATTTAGTATAAAATTTTTGATCCAACAAAGAAGCTACCTAAAGTTGTTTTATCCGAAAATCAATTCTAAACTCAGAATCAATTCCTTAACACAGAACCAAACAGGTAAATATATATCTAAATTCATGTTAACTAGTATTTTAACATGACTTTGGACAATCTAACGTGAAACCAAACATGCACTATGTATATTTTGGCCATTCAACATGATGAAATTAGGATCCATGCGTTTGGTTTAATGTCGAAAGCTCAAAACTTGGGTTAAAAATGTGGAAATCAAAAGCTATTGGGAGTAGCTTCTGCCTTGTATATGGAAAGTGGATGTCATTATCAGCTTACACAGTGTAGTTTCAAACATGCACCTTAGACACAGATCTGCATCAGTAAATTAATTTGTTCCAAACACACACACTGATTTTGACTAACAAACCACATAACCATGGCCTGTCTATATCCACTTATATAACTTCATTTACTTTTGAAAGATTTTCAATCGAATTAATTAACAAACTTAAAAGCTCAGTAAGATTAATTGACAAATTGAGTGCATATCCTACGAAGGGCTATCAATTTGAATAGGGTCCTTTGACTGAAGTTGCCCTCCCTTAACTTTTAAGGAATGGTTGTCAAAAAAATTGGTTAGATAAAAGTTTTAAGCTGTCAAACTTCAAGTGTTTTCTTAAAATTGTAGCCTATCACCAGTGCAATTAATGGAGTTTAGTTTTTAGTTTGCAACTTTAAAATTGTGAAATGTGACTGGATTTTGAGTTGATTTAAATTGCATTGAACTTGTATATTCTTTTATGTATCCATCTCACGATATTTAGCTTTCCTAGCATATTTTAGTCTTAGTTGATATTTGGGTAATTGTTAATGCATAACTTTTTAAATACTTTTTATAGAATTTTACTTGAATTATGTCACTGTGTCAATGTTTCTACAATTAGGCTTTTATGAGTGTGAAGGTGAATTTGAAGGAATACACACTACTAGAGCAAAACACTTTCTACATTGGTTATTTTGGGAATTCTACATCAGTTCTTGAATTGACGTAGATTCTGCTAATGTAAAAAGTGAGACTTTTTTATATCAGACTTAGAACCGATGTAAAAAACACTTTCTACATTGGTTATTACATCGGTTATAGCTTGAATCGATGTAAAAAAGTGTCATTTTCTACATTAGTTCAAGCTATAACAAATGTAAAAATGTGACTTTCTGCATCAATTATAAGCTTAACTAATGTAGAAAGTCAATTTCTATGTGTAAAAATTGATACCTTTTTACATTGGTTCAAACTTTAATTGATGTAGAAAGAGACTTTCTGCACGATTAATATATGAATTGATATAGAAAGTCACATTTTTTTAATATTTTGTCTGTTTTATGAAGTTCCCAACCTATAAATTACAAAAAATAGACTCAGGCAGGCAGTTCAATCATATTTATATATGTTAAATTTGAAATATCATCAATAAATATTAATATACGTATTAAAACATAATTACATGCTAAATTATTTCCTAAATATACTCCAAACAATTCTAAACTACCTAAATCCATTTTGAACATATATAAATTTTATCTACAACTAATTCTAAGCTAACTCACGAACATATTTAAAACAATTCTAAACTACACACACACACACACACACACACACACACACACACACACATATATATATATATATATATATATAATTTTAAACAAAATAAATTATAAAGATTAATAATTTCCTCAACAATTACCTCATTACCCAATGGCTCCTAATCGACGAATAACTGCAACATATAATAACATAACATTAGATCGTAAACAATAAAACTATAATTAATGCAAATTGTTAAAATAAAATTATATTACCTCATTCCAAGAATTCACTATACCTACTTAGACTATGGTCAACATCCATTGCATCACATAATATGTATGTACATTTCCCCTTTTCCATACTTAACCAATCCTGATGCCTAAAAGGTTGAAGTAAATGTCCATCGTAAATCAATGATGCTTAATTAAATTACGAACCTACAAACAAAATGTATTTACATCATCGTACATAACTTGTTTATAATGCAGTTAGGTATGAATGTTAATTCTTTCAGATCCCTTCAACATGATCTTCATTAGTGGTATTTACATTGTTCACTTCATGCTCCTCAATCATAATAGGCATCTGTGTTGAGAAAGAAGAAGTGTCAGAAATATCAAGTGTTGAATCTTGATTTTCATGAGTACCATGCATGCTTCTTCCTTATAGAACCACTAACCACCTTTCATTACAAGGATCATTGACATAAAACACTTGTTTTTCTTGGTATGCCATGATGAAAGACTCGTCCTTATAAGTTATTTTGCGAAAGTCTACCAATGTAAATCCTAATTCATTGGTTTGCATACCGGCGTTACTGTTAACCCACTTACACTTAAAAATAGGCACTCTAAAAGGAATATAATCAACCTCCTAGATGTCTTCAGTGACTCCAATGTAACTTATGGATGCCATAATAGGGTTTTAATCTTTCGAACTAGAGAAGTGCATGGATGAAGATAGAAGATGATGAAGAAAAGACAAAACCTCAAGTTTAATATATTTTGTGATGTAGGTCTAAGTTATCATTGTGGTTACTAAGGAGGGTCTGAAGTTCTCCATTAAAGGAGATATTGTAACCACAAATATAGTTTGCAAGCAAAATACTTCTATGAACAATCTTTACCCTACATTATATCTAACGGTAGTTCTCCATTAAAGGAGATATTGGAAGTGCAAATATAGTTTGCAAGTCGGATACTTCCGTGGACAATCTTCACCTACATTATATCTAACTGTAATTCTCCGTTAAAGGAGATATTGGAACTGCTAATATAGTTTGTGGGCAGGATACTTCTATGGATAGTCTTCACCCTAGATTATATCTAACTATAGTTCTCCATTAAAGGAGATATTGGAATTGCAAATATGGTTTGCAAGTAGGATACTTCTGTGGACAATCTTTTGTATTTAAGAAGGGACATAGAACAAGAATCGAGCTTTAGTTGTAGGAGAACATATGGAATGAGGAACACATTGCAGCCTAAAGAAGCCATAGTCATTGAGATGAATAAGCCCATGTCCTTGACATTTATATTGTGATACATGAACTATTTTACAAAGGCAACACCATTGTCTAGTACAGTTACCATTAGTCTACCAAATGAGCTGCCAGTTGTGGAAGAGTACAAGATTACTAAGATGAGTTATGTGCAGTTCTATTTGACAGAAATATGTTCATTATGGCAAAAGGATCTAGAGGACCCACACTAGTATCCATTCAAAATAATCACAATTGGTAAGAAGTCAAAAGTGCAACACGATTAGGCATATTGATCTCTGGAAGTTTGCCTACTTGATGGTATCTTTCACTTTTAATAGAATTTGTATTCTGTTAACATATGTGTGTTGTATGTCTTTTAACAAGATAATGAATATCATGAAAAGGTTGAGAATGAGTGTGACCTTGATTGTTTCAGGAAATTATAAATGATAAAGATGAAATTAAAGGCTCAAAGGAAATGGGTGTTGGAACATATAATGTTGTGGTGGTAACTCTAAGAGAAATTATCTAAGAGTACATTTCAAATGAGGACTGACAAACTGTAGTTCCTCTGCTTAGATTTCTTTTGACCATTATTAATAATATAATTAGCCCACAAAAAGCTCATAATCACACTCACATAATCAGCCTAAGCAAGAATAAGGAAAAGAGAGAGAAAAAAAAACATACCATGGTGGCTGGTGGACCGCAAGTGGTGGTGGGTGGTGAGCACATGGTGGTTGGTGGTGGATGTTGATGGAGGCAATGGTTCACACGGTGGTGAGCCCAAGCTTTAGTGGGCGCTTGTTCACGCGGTGTCAACGCTTCGTCGGTGGTCGCTGATCATTGGTCAATGATGGTGGTCGTATAGTGGTGGATCACCAATGGAGAGTGGCGTTGTTGGTGATGGTGGCGGTCGCATGGAGGTGGGTGTTGTAAGTGGTGGGTCGGAGTTTCGCGCATAGTGGTTAGCAAAGGGAGGAAGCTGCACTTTAAATTTTTTATGCATTGATTTTACATCAATTGGATTAACAACTGATGTAAAAAAACACCTTTTCATTGGTTATATATATAATCGATGTAAAAGATGCTTTTTTGCATCAATTATACAACAACTATTGTAGATTCATTTTAAAAAATTTACAAGATTGTCACAGCTTTTTTTTTTACACTAGTTATTTGATGTGTTGCATTTTATACTATTATTTACATCTTAATCCATGTAGGTTTGCATGCGTTTTAGCTTATTAGGAGTAGTTTTGATACTAATTCCCTTTATTTCCTTCAATTAATCACTTAGAATGCTTAATTGTGTTTTTGTGTTTGTTTGTGGATTTTAAGAAAAGATTTAGCATGAATTGAGTTGCCTTTGGAACATAAACATTTAGACTTGAAGTAATTTGAAGACATGGAAGAGCAATGGAGAAATTGTTGAAGAAAATTGAAGAAAAGTGTAAATCCCACAACCAGAGAACACCACAAGCTGACCGTGGCGATCGCAACAAGGGACCCCTTTTCCTAAGCCTAAGAGGTTTATATACGTCTCCAATTACAAAAAGGTGCCCAGCCCAAACTAAAAATAAACAAAAAAAATAAGAATAGTTTGCGTTAATAGCATGCCACGGGATTGGCGTTTGCCATGGGTAGGCTGTGGCGCTCTCTGGTATCTCCTATGGCATTTTCTTGGAATTTACCATGGGCGTGGCATTTGCCACTAGCAAGTTATGGCGCTCTCTGGTAGCTTTTCCTAAAATCTGCCACACCTATGGAGATTACCACGGTCAGCCTATGGTGTTCTCTAATTGTAGGATTTATACTTTTCTTCAATTTTCTTCAACAATTTCTCCATTGCTCTTCCTTGTCTTCAAATTACTTCAAGTCTAAGTGTTTAAGTTCCAAAGGCAACTCAATTCATGCTAAATCTTTCCTTAAAATCCACAAACAAACACAAAAACATACTCAAGTATTTTAAGTGATTAAATGAAGGAAATAAAGGGAGTTAGTATCAAAACTACTCCTAATAAGCTACATTGCATGCAAACCTACATGGATTAAGATGTAAATAATAGTATAAAATGCAACGCATCAAACAACCCCAAACTTAAAAACTTGCTTGTCCTCAAGCAATCATTGTGTATTAGCAAAATGGAATCCAATGAATTAAAAGCTCAAGGAAGAAAAAGCATAAGCAATTGATTTCAATTAAGCAATAGATAACCTCATACAAGTTCAATTAGAGCTCAATATCTCCTGAAGTAATGCTTACACAGATCATGATCATTCACCTTTCCACGCTCAAAGTGTTTAAAGTATCAAGAAACTACACTCACATTTCTCAATTAAAACATCCTACCATAGGCTTGATAAGGAACCTCATCACCACTTAGAGTATTCTGTCAACATGGACAAATCACAAGGTCTTTCATTGGATGTAACATGGCCAAGGGAGAAAAAATAAGGTGGGAAATTGAAAGGAGGGATATGCAAAAGACTACAAATCAATCTTGGTAACCCGGTGGAAGATACATTAAACAACCATTAATAGCACTAGGGGTACATTACCAAACTTGCTTTTTGCTTCTTTTCCAACTTCCTTTATTCATACTTTAACACTTTTTTTCACATTTTAATTTTACTTCTTCTTTTCTTTTCTTCCTTTTTTTTATTTCACCACATTCATCACTTGAAACCTTATCTGTTTAAGCACTATCTTTTCTTCCAATTCATCAACTCTGAAGACATTATACAAAACACCCTAATTTAATTCACAAGGTTGCCAAGATGTATCCCTCAAGGTACCAAGAAATTTAAAATATTAGTAATAGTGCACCAAAGGAAATCATAGTGTATGGCTCAAGTGGGCAACTAAGGGTCAATTTGTAGTCTAATTCAGGGGTTTGAATGAAAATTCCTAAGTGCCTTGATCACACTCATCCATGCATATAGAAATTAAAGCTTTAACAAGGTTTGAAAGCAAGTTCTAAAGGATGTAATAAAGAGAAATTTACACTCAAGCAAAAAGAATGGGGCATGCAGTGAATTATTCCCCAATTAAGGCCCAAATCTCACATTTATAGTCCAATTCCATGCAAGCACTCAAACAGGAAAAATTCATGCTAATTCTCAACTTGCCTAAAGGAAATCATGCCATATTTTCTACCACAATTCAAACAAGCCTAGCAATCAACCCATTGGATTCAAATAGGAATAAAATTAGACACACAGAGACATGAATAAGTTTCAAGGAAGTTTGATACAACAATGCAAACATTAACCAAATGCAGTCTTATGTAATGTAATAACATCCTAACATGAATGTGTCCTAGGCATTAAAAAGAAAAATTAAAATAAAATAAATGCAATGCATGACACCTAACAACCCCAAACTTTAAAACTTACATTGTCCTCAATGTAAAAGATCTAAAGTAAAGGGAGAATAGAACAAACTCACCAAGACGAGGGAGGAAATATGGCTTATGTAACACCCCTACTTTTATATATTAAATTATTCTGTATGTTTAAAAATTGTTTTTAACTCATCAATGTATTTAGAACAATTAATAATAATTTTAGAAATTTTTCTAGAATTTATTGAGATATTTTTTGTAAAATAACAAAAATACCCCTAGTTGACTGTGGGAACCAACCGGAGACTTTTTGACCTCAAAATATTTTGAAAATTTTATATTAAGTATCTCTCATTATAAAAACTTTATTTGAGAGAAAATTAGTGAAAAATATAATAATTCTATTTCAATTTTTCCATTGTTTTTTTATAATATTTGGCAATACAATTCTGAAAAATCGGAAAGGAATTTCGAAATTCTGACTCCCACCGTTTTGCTCAAAATTTCAAAGAGCTATTTAATCATGATTTTTAATAATTTTTCTGAGCTGGAGCCCGGAGAAATTAGAAAATGCCAATTTTGTCCCTATTTCTCAACATAAAGAACTGACATGAGGAAAAGATTCAATTGACATTAAAATGTCAATTTGAGCTTGGAATTATGTCATATATATTATAATATATTTTTTTGAATTTTTAGGAATTTTTTGGAATTTCTGTGTAAAATGACCAAAATGCCCCTGCATGTCTAATAAGCCAGCCAGTACTAGTTTAACATTCAAAAAGGGTGAAATGGTAATTTTAGTTTAATTATGGGTAAAATATTTAATTTTAGAATTTTGATAAAAATTTTGGTATTTATTGAATTAAAATGGATTTTCTATGAATTTTCTAGCTTAAAAATACAAAATAAATACATATAATTTGAAATAAATTAATAAAAATTAAAATTTATTATTAGAAATTTATTTTTGATAAAAAATAATGTATTTGTCCATTTTTTCATTAAAATGCATGATTTTGATATTAAAAGCTAATTTTTCAAGTTTAGGCGTTTTTATTGATACCGGTTAATTCACCTACAGATAAAATTTGACACATGGAGGCTTGGGATAGATGGTGGAGCACGTCCCCAACCCTAAAATAGGTGATTCAGCACCTATTTGGGGTATGTGTCCCTAAAATTAATTAAAAAGAAATTAAAATAAGTTTTATTGTATCATTGCTTACATCATCCAAGGGACACCTAACCCCCTTCTTCCCCTCTATAAATACCCATGGTCTTGGACCATTTTCAGCACCTCTCTCTCTCTCAAACTACCAAATTCTTAGAGAGCTTCTCTCTCTAGAAAAAATTTCTTTTATTTTGTTTTATGTTAAAATTTTACTAGTTTTCCAACAGCTAGTAAAGTTCTCTTTTTAGGAGTTCTGCATCAACAATTTCATCCTCTCCACCAATCCACCAATTATCATAGAGGTAATGGGGGGAGTGGGATTGGTTCTAAATTACTGTCACTTTGCATGTTGGTAGGAAGGGTTTTTCCTTAAACCTGTTTAGGCTTAAATTTTAGTAATGTTATTATTGTTTAAAGTTAAACTTTAATTTTTACTAAGTTGTTACTCTGCCCAAATTTAAATTATTAAATCATGATTATTAAATTGTTACTTTGCTCAAATTTAAATTATTAAATTTTACTTGCTAAGTTGTTACTCTGTTCAATTTTAGAAAATAAAAATACATTTACTAAGCTGTTACTCTGCTCAAATTTAGAAAATCAAAATGCATTCATTTAGTTGTTATTCTGCCAAAATTTTGGTAATTATACTATAATTGTTATATCGTTATTCTATTAAAACTTTGGTATAGTGCAATTTCTGCAAAATAAGACAAATGTTGATTATACCGGTGCTCAAATTAAATGAGACCAGGGAAACCTCTATTTGAGAAATTAAGAAGTGATAAATTAGTGAGTAATGTAAAGCAAGTGACATGCAGTGACATGACACCCTGCTAGGGAAGCCACAGCTTGGTACGCTGAGGAATGAAAGGCAGGTACCCACTTGCGGAGTTCTTGGGGGCAAGCATCGAGTGATGAAACTCCCAATGGCCAGGGTAGTGCGCTTAAGCCAGGATATTCGCCTGACCAAACTTGATAATCCCGACAACTGCTCAGCATTCCAGGATTGGTTTGAGAGTACATCTCTACAAATGGATATCCTAAATTGTTATTTTGTTCCTCAATAATGACAAAGACTGTACCATGTGATGGTGTTGAGAGAGGTATTGTACTCCCAATCATTTCCCAAGTTCTATTGAGAACTATTACCCACTAATGGGAAGTATGGATCTATACCTAGTCAAGGGTAGTTGGATACAACTTAGAATGAACCTTAGGATCTCTTGTGTTGCCAGTTGTGTTTTATCTTTGTTTTATGGTAGATTTCCTACCGTACATGTAAAAGTGATTTTAGAACAAAACACCTCACTCCATTATTTTCTTTTGTGTATGATTGGTCGTGATTATTGAAGACGATATTAACGCTTTGTGATGCTAAGTACAAGATAGAGAACATCTCAACGGGGGAGGACCTGAAGACCTATAGTATTTTCTTCTTGTATAAGGGATAGGGTAGATAAATACTGCTCTATATAGGATCTTTTTGATGTATATAGTGGGCTAGGTAGTATATCTCTTTCGATGTACTTTTGTTTTCTGACTATTATGTATTACACAAACCATGATGTATAGTTTTATGATATATATGTATATATCTTTCATCTTTTACTACCATTTTCAAATTCTGTTAAGTTTGGAATTTCTTTTAAAAAAAAATAAAAATATTTACACGCATTTTCATTTACTTAAACTTAATAACTAAATAAATATGAATGGGTGTTACAGCTTGAGTCATTGCCTCACCATTGAAAGAATGAAGGCCCTTGGGTGACCCTTGGGGATGAAGCCCATTGAGAAACTCCTTGCCTTTTGGTACTCAAAATAGAGCAAGATGAAAATAAGTGTAGAAGGATGAAGGTAATATTGTGGGATGATGGGGGTGAATGGGTGGAAAGAAGATGATGTAATGATCCACTGTCGCTACATGACATTCTATAATAAATCACATATTAATTCAGTTTTAAGTAAAACTCTTGTTAATTCATTTATGAAAATATGAGTAAATTTTTCGCATTTCATAAAACTAATTGACAACGACATTCATCTCTTGAAAATAATTATCTACACAAATGGCAATTGCTGAAAGTCAGATATTACATATATAGGTATATATATTAGAATATCAACATTATACTAATTAGCAAGTACAACCCATATATCAAAAGATCAATTGTATCTCAAAAAGGTAAGGTGTGTGTGTCAACTAAAGTGTACCCATCAGTAAGTACATATAACAAAAAGGAAAGGAATACATATAACTACTTACTCCCTAATAGTTGGCCATAGTTACACACTACTTTCAAGAAGAACTAGGGTGGTACGAAGGAAGAAAAGAAGAAGTAAGACTCCTTGACATCTGACAAGCTCCTCTTGAAATGAAGTCTCTCTACATAGAAACGTCTCCTATACTCAACGGTAAAGAGTCTGATCTGCTGGTGGCTTGCCATCTACTCCCACGTACAATCGCGATCATCACAGTCGATTACATATTAAAATAAATAACGTAAGGGTAAGCTCACAAAATAAGGATAATTTATATTTACTAATCCACACATTAAAATATATTAACTTTCAATACAACAACATATCAATAGGTGAAGGCAAATCATCATCAAATAACGATTATAATATGAAAACAATGATAGCAATAATGATAGTCATGCTATGAATGCAGACAAGACTCCATGGAGATTTCTCAACAATCCAGCAATCAGTATGGACTCGTTCCTTAACATGGTACAATAAAAATAGGGACCTCATGGATCCAAAAAGGTAGCACGTGCTATAACCATTAGGGAATGTCGTTAATTCTGATCTACGAAAATGATGTAGTGGTTTGTCAGGATAAACATACGTGGGTAATGGCTTATCACGACACAAGATTTGCAATGACCTTGGTCTACAATGTGGGATTTACCCGTCTATCTATCCTCAAGGTCCATCGACAGCTACTCTAATAATCTTTCAAGCACTAGGTTGAGGCCCCCACCAAACAACCTTAACTTACATGCTTGCTCGCAATACAGTTACAACTGTGAACCCATACATGTATGCATGTACAGCTCATCAACAACGATAATCAATATCTTTTTTATATAATTTATCCACTACTACATTATCAAGGTCCTACCAAGCAACCTTCATAGTCAATAAGTAGAGGTCCCACCAAGCAACCTCTGTCTTATAGGGATTCTACTGACAATCCCTACTAACAACAGAATTCTATCTTTCTTAATTTAAGGTTTTCCATCAACATTGGATAACATATATTATAAAATTTTATGAAATTGCTTAAATAGATTTCACTTGAATCTTTTAAATATTTTATTCAGTAATTTATTCATTATCATTTTAAATTTAGAATATCCAATAAAAATTAAAAAAGGGTGTCAAATTTATAAAATACCCATTTTAGCATTTTTTTTTTCTCATTAAAAGGTCTATTATTAATCAATTCTTTGTCAAAATTGAAAAAAATACTAAATAAATTTTAAAATTTTATTTTTCTACAGAATCCACTTTAAAAAAATATGTTAATAATTACTAAAATGTAAAATTACAAAATTTACCTTAAAATTATTCAAGAAAAGCATAGTCCTAAACTTGAAAATTTTTCTATTTCAGGGTCAGATTTGCGAGTAGTTTTGAAACGTTAAAAATTTTTGTTGAAAATAAATCTTATATTAGTGGTATGAGACTCTATTTTCTAAAACATTAAACCATGTATTAAGCAAAAATCTACAAAAAACATGATAATTGTTAAAATGGACAGAGATCATATTTGAATACCTAAAACGCACTCAACTTTAAACTCAGATTTCTCTTTTAAAACAAAATCAATTAAAACAAATCTTATGTCCTTCAATAGTCCTGAAAGTATATTTTTCAAAAAGCTTAAGTACATTTTCTAATTTATTTTGTACGAAGAGAAACAAGCAAATAACTAAAACATGTTAAAACTGACCAATAGAACAAAGTCCCTGCACATAACCCAGTTTCAAATAAACTTTTACTATATCAAATGGTTGAATTATAAAGCTTATGACCCATCACTAGAAAGCTATTTAAGTCTATTTTTCAAACATATAACTCGTTTTTCCATATAATTTTTAGAAAATCAAAAACAAACCAAACAATACACAGAGGTCATTAGTGAGCACAAGACGCGTCGCTCATTTTCGGATGCAAATATCATGGTCATTTATTAATGTTTTTGCACGATTCTTGGGCCAAAATCGTAGCCCCAAATGTCTAATTTCCAACCCAATAAACAACACTCAATTTCATTGACTACATAGAGAGAAATGTCAAAAATACGAAGGTATGTTCAAACAAAAAACAACCAAGCAGCAATTACAACATATACACCTTTGCATATTTCAAGCAAATCACCAAATATAACCAATAACTATCACCAAAACATATTTTCATTCAACTTTTAAGGTATTAAAATGAAAGAAAATGGCAAGATTCCCCTACCCAAAAGAGAATGCCAAATTGAGAGCTTCAGGTGGTGGAGAAAATGGAAGAACTTTAGCTCCTTAAACAAGATCAACAATCAAGCTAAGAAGGAGAAAATAGATGCCTTGATTTGGGTGATCCTTAATCTCTTGGCTATGGAGCTTTGAAGTGAGAAAATGGGAAAACAAATAAAGAATCAAAAGGAAGAAAGCTAGAGTCTTGGTCAGACGGTGAAAGAATGGGTGAGAATTGTTTTTATAACCACCCAACTACTACATAAATGTTGAAATATATTTTAGTAAAAAAATTTGGAATCCATTTAAGTCAAATATGGATGCATAAAAAAAATTGAGGCATAGACTTTTGTTGCACAAAGTATACGGTAGTTGAAAATGAGGAGAAAGAAAGTTGATTTGTTCTTTAAATGGTACTACTATGATACAAATTATAGAAATTTTAGATAAAGTGGATAGATACTTGGAGAGAGAAAAATATTTAGAATGAAATATATAAACTTTCTTGACTATTTACTCACTTTAACAGAAAAATCACACATATATTTATTAATTAAATTTTCACAAAATTAAATTTAATTACCTCTTATAATTATTTTAAATCAATTTGTTAATCACAAAAGAGAAAAACGGATGTTACAGATGAGGGTGTGAATATGTGGGAAAATGGAAGATAATGATGTTTAAAGGTGAAAGGGAGGTAAAGGATGAAGGTTTTATATGAATAAAAGCATGGGTGGAGCTTTAATGGAGGTTTATGGTAGAGAAGATGAAGACGGAGTTAGGGGAATGAGTAAATGTTTGGAGAAATAAAAGAGAGGAAGGAAGAAAAGAAAAAAGTTTTTTTTTTTTTGCGTGCGCCATAGGCGTGACAAATGCCATGGCCTGCCCGTGGCAGAATCTGGTCTACAAGCGGGGAGGGGTCTAGAACGCGCCACGAGTGTGGCATCTGCTACGGTCCACCCGTGGCGTCCTCTATATCTTTTTTTTTTGTAAATGCACTTTTCTGCGCCACAGGTGTGGTGTCTGCCACGATTTACTTGTGGCATCCTTTGTACCTTTTTTTTTCGCCCTACGGGCGTGGTAAATGCCACGCCTAGCCCGTGGCACTCTCTGTACTAGTGCACAAAAAATTTGTAACTTTTCTTGGAGCTTGCCACAGGCATGGCGTTTGCCACAGGCAACCCGTGGTAGCCTCTGTCATTAATTTTTTTTTTTAACCTACAAAATGAGAAACCACAAAACTAAAACTAAAACTTTGTTAAAGGTTAATACTCTAAGATTAATAAACACTATATTGTACGAAAACTAACAAAGAAAAATAAAAAAAATAAGATAAGAATTTGTCGAATTGCCTCTCGAAAAGTGCTCGTTTAACGTCTTGAGCTCGACGCCTATTTGGATCAATCATCCATATCTAGGTGAGGAAAGGACGGTGTCACCCCCTTCTCAATTGGTTTCCATGCCAAATCACACTTTAGTTCTTCCTTTTCTTTTTGCCTCCCTTTCTTGAACTCCCAAGATTTCTCAATTTATGCTAGTGAGGAGGAATGTAAAGTTCCCTTTTTAGAGTGTATGTTTCCTTTGGACTATCCTTTACAAGATGCTTAGCAGGCTGCTTGACAGCTATGCATAGTTTTAATGGATCCTTAACAGGGCACTTAACTGCCTCTTGTTTCACCACTTGATTTAATGAGTCAATCTTGCACATAGAATTCTCAACAATGGGGAGATCATTAGCCTTAAACAAATTAATTTCAATGGTGTTGTCTCCTATAGTCAATGAAAGCTTACCTTTCTTGACACTTATATTAACATCAGCTGTAGCTAAGAAGGGTCTACCTAGAATAATGGGAATGATAACATCCTCTTCCATCTCTAATACTACAAAATCACATGGGATAAATAAATCCCCTACCTTAACAAGAACATCCTCTACAATTCCCACCGAATGTTTGACAGATCGATCCACCAATTATAATGACATATTGGTGGGTTGCAGTTCCCTAATAGCAAGCTTCCTATAAATAGATAGGGGCATCAAACTAACACTAGCCCCTAAATCACATAAGGCTTTTTCAAACCTAGTATTACCAATTAGACATGGTATGGAAAAACTACCTGGATCCCCAAGCTTAGGAGGTAAAGTACTTTGGACAAAGGTCACAATTTCATGCTCATTAATTTTCCTCCTATTAGGCAAAATGTCCTTGAGAAACTTTGTATAAGTAGGCATTTGTTGCAAAGCATCTACAAAGGGGATGTTGACATATAGTTGTTTAACCATCTCCAAAAACTTTTCAAACTGTTTGTCTAACGTAGCCTTAGCTATCCTTTAAGGGAATGGGATGGGTGGTTGGGAAGGCATCGGGGGAACCTTTTTGGACACTTTTTCTTTCTCTACCATACCCCCTTTCTTTTTCTTTTTCAACTAAAAGTGGGGTCTCTACCTCTAGTTCTACTTCCACTTCTCCTTCACTTTCTTTGTTAGACACATGACCATCTAACTGTTTCCCATTCCTTAGGGTCACCGCATTACAATGCTCAATAGGATTTGTTTTGGGTTTGCTAGGAAACTTACTTGGGGCACAACTCGAGGAAGGGAGGAATTGAGTAATGTGAGAAATTTGGCCTTCCAACATTTTATTGTGCAATTACAAGTCAACCATCCTAGCTATCAACTCCTTAATGGAGCTGCTCACTGTCTCATTAGTTTGCTTTTGGCTCGTGATAAAGTCCACCATTAAGTTCTCGAACCATGACAATGATTATTGTGTTTGGTCTAGTTGTTGTTATGAAACATGACTACCGAAGCCCTTATTGAAGTGTGAGGGTTGTTGGAAATTTTGCTGCTAACTACCTGCTAAACCTGGATATTCTGGTAGGAGAAGTTCGGATGAGCTCTCCACCCCAGATTATACATATTTGAATAAGGGTCGAATTTCTCCTTTTTGGGGTAGTCATGAAAGTTGTATGTAGTAGCCACATTTTCCATTCACTCGTCCAGACCGTTAGGTATTCCTGCTTGACAATCTATAGCTGTATGTCCCTGCACACCAGAAATCTCACAAGAGGTTAGAAGCACCCACTACATTAACATTGCCCTTTTCTAGTTTATCAAATTTCTGACTTAAAGCATCAAATTTAGCCATGAGAAGGTCAATGTTATTTACCTCATACTTACCTGGGGCAATTCTCCTTGAGTTATTTCCTTGTTGTCTTACCAAATGGAGTTGATTTGCCACCATATTGGTAACCCACATATTCTCGGGGGGCGGGGGGGAATCCTTCAAGGGTCTAGCCACTTGCTCTTCTTCTGTCATTGTTTTGGTTCCTTATGGTACAAAAGTTGCTCTGTGCTTCTATTTTTGTTATCTTCGCCTTCTATGGCAGGTTCTTTCTATCTCAGGGTCTGCTTCAATGGGTTCCTAGAGACAGAGAGATCTTGGCATATACAGAGAAAGGCACCTACAAAAGAGAAGAGCCCGTGAAGTTTGAAAAGGAAAGAAATAAAAGAAAAGAAAAACAAGAAATATAGGGAGAAAATTTGTCTAATTCTATTAAAAGAAAAAAATCACTAAGCCAAGAGATGCAATCCCTGGCAACGACGCCAAAAACTTGATACGATACTGCAAGTGTACAGTTGTTGTCAAGTAATAAAATATCTAATCTACAGGGACCGTGTTTGGCTTTGTAATTATCACAATTTAATAAAAATTAAACAAAGAGAGTCCAATTTGGGAATTTAGGTTTAAAGCAAAAAAATTAGAAATTCCATTAAACAAGCAAATAAAACTGATATTAATTCACTAAAAGAAAACTTCTAGGATCAAGGTTCACTCTATGACTCTTACTAAATTAATTCTCTTATTTCGTGCTCCTACTTGTTCTTCTTGAGGGTGAATTAACTTAAGGTACCCTTCGTTCTCTTTCAAGATATGAAGGGGTGTCTAATCAAATTAGCCTCCTTCTTTTGTGGTGGTTATATTTAATTAGACCCAATGAGTTCTTTATTAATTCAATTAATCCCCAAAGGTTTCATCCACTTTCGTGGTTTAGACCTAGGTTTATTCCTTATAGTTACGGTATTTATGTTCACCTCTCGGTTCTTCCCAAATCCCTAAGGTTATGTAAAACGTGGCCAATTTGTTTCGCAATAAAGAAAATCGATAGAGAAGAAATCAAGAGAGAAACAAGAATTACACAAGGATAAAAGAAATCAATTCATTAAGCATTCATAGGACTATGCCTAATCCTAGAACAAAGATAACTATTCACATATAGCCATAGAAAACAAACAAGAAGAAAAAGAAAACATTCAAACTAAATAGAGAAAGAGGAGAAGATTCAAATCCAAAGCTCTCGCTCTAAGCCGTCAAGAACCAAGGTTTGGACCTCTTGTCCTAAGCCTAAGAGGTTTATATAAGTCTCTAATTACAAAAAGGGACCCAGCCCAAACTAAAAATAAATAGAAAAATAAGAATAGTTTGTGTCAGTAGCGCACCACAAGCGTGGCGTTTGCCAAGGGCAGACTGTGGCGCTTTCTGGTATCTCCTATGGCATTTTCCTGGAATTTACCATGGGCATGGCATTTGCCACAGGCAAGCCATGGCGCTCTTTGGTAGCTTTTCCTAAAATTTGCCACACCTGTGGCGATCACCACGATCAGCCTATGGTGTTCTCTGATTGTAGGATTTATACTTTTCCTGAATTTTCTTCAACAATTTCTCCATTGCTCTTCCTTTTCTTCAAATTACTTCAAGTCTAAATGTTTAAGTTCCAAAGACAACTCAATTCATGCTAAATCTTTCCCTAAAATCCATAAACAAACACAAAAAACACACTCAAGCATTCTAAGTGATTAAATGAAGAAAATAAAGGGAATTAGTATCAAAACTACTCCTGATAAGCTAAAATGCATGCAAACCTACATGGATTAAGATGTAAATAATAGTATAAAATGCAACACATCATTATTAAAGAACCGATGTAAAACGGTGATGTAAAAAGGCTTTTTTCCATTAGTAATATCTAAAAAAGATGAAAGAAATCAAGAAGGGGACCAGAGAAACTCAAGGAAGCGTACTAAGTCTTCAGTGCCACAGCACTAAGAAACCTAAGCGCATTAAGGATAAAGTAAAAATGCTTTCTGGATAGACAGTTCCACTTCCCTAAGAATAGGGCAATGAAAAAATTAAGAATAGAGTGAAGTTAGTTTTTCTTTTGCATTATAAAAATAAAGAAAAGAAAATGTGTTTGATAATTCGTCTTTGTATATTGTTTCTTTTGCGCGCCCTTTACTTTCTTTACAAGTAGATCTTACTAAGATTCATAAAATTTTTCCAACTAAATAAAGTTAAAACAGTGAATTAGTGCATATATGTTTGCTAAGATATTAATTTTAGAAAATAATTATTTTGAACTTACAAAGTTGAAAATTTTTAAATTTTTAATAAACTAATTGAAATACACACTTATTATATACTTAAAAAATTAATTCTTATAAAAAACAATATATTGCACTTTTACTTTATTATCTATTACTTACTACTTATGTAAACCATTATATATTATGTGCACAATTTACAATATTTTTCAATTAAAAACAAAATGAAAATAATTTCCCTCCAGATCACGAAGGGTTATCCTTTAATCTTCGTTTGCGTGCTTCAATGATACCAATCCGAACCTTTCCTATAAAGTGCAATAAAAAATTCATCACACCATGTTCCTACAAAGTGCAAAGCTGCTATTGATTACCCTGAAAAATGTATTATATAGGCAAAATGAAAAATTTATTATTAAAGTAGTATTAAAATATTCCCACCCATTAATTATTCTACTAAAATGTCCGATGCATTAGTGAAAACTTATTATGATCTTATTGTAATTAAAATTCTATTTCCCGATGATAACAGATCCTCAATTTGTAAGGTGTTGTTTAATTGTTAATCACAAATAAATTTGAATTTTTAATGCTATTTTTGAGAAAACAAAACACAAATATGCACTCCGTTCAATTAAAATAAAAGAGTCCACCAAACTATACAGAAACATTAATGGCAGTAACAACAAACACGTACATCAATTGGTGTGAGATTGTTCCAGTTTAATCAGTTGTCTCAAGTTTGAATCTTTGGTATACAACTGCATTAAATATTCGGAGAAAAAACTTTGCTATCCATAATAATTTTACTTGGAAAAATTGCCTCTTGTGAAAAATATCTGTAGTTCATAAATGAAAAATAAAAAAATCAATGGCAGTGATTGATTTGAAGACAAAATAATTGTCAAAGTCACAAATTTTCGGAGACGCCAATTCGGTAGTCGTTCAATTATGAAGAGACAACAAAACACAAATTTGCATTCCGTTGGAAAAAAAAAAAAAAAGTTTAATGTGTTGAAAACATTGGCTCTGTACTCTCTTACTTAGTGGAAGATAGAGAAAAGTCGCTGTAAAGAGATCGAACAAGTGGGACACAGTCCCACAGTCTACTTTTGCTTCAAAATATATACCATATACTGTATCATTTTATATAACTCACTAACCATGTACTACAATAATACGTGCGTGTCGCATCCACTTTGCTGGATGGAGTTATCAGATTCCGGAAAACCAACCAAATTAATTAGCAAACTGGGTCTAGAAAGAAAAGCCAAAGCCCGAATCTAAGCGAGTGATGGAGAGAAAGACAAAACCTCATCAGAAAAAGCCATATTCTTTCGGAAAATTGTTTTTCCGTTGTAGAAAGGGGAAAGATCAGGAAAACACTTTATGACACATTCCATACACACCAAGCTAACGTAACGGATGTGCATCTCACGCAATAAAAAAATGCAAGAAATACTGTTCATGGTCTTACCATTTAATTAATTTATCGAACTATAATTTTTAAAATAATTTATGGAATCGTAATTTGTTTTTGAAATAAATTCTGATGATCTGATCCCCGAACGACAATTTACACTCTATACTCTGATCTGATCACTTCGCACCGCGGATATGTTCGTAATTAGTGACTCTAACAAAATTCAGAAGATCGAATTTTTCCACCAACACAATTAATTTAAAAATTATTATTGTATCCATTTATTATTATTATTTTTAAAAAAATACTTAGGTTTTGGTGGTTACAAACTCCTCCTATAAGGTGAATTCTCTTGAGAATGGTAGTATTACTACTGTTTTGATATTAAAATCTTTTATTAATTTATAGTTTATAATTATTCATTTTGGGTGTTATTTTTTGTATAACATGTGCATTTTTTTTATTAAAATCAATAATATGAATTGCTAAATTTTTTCTTTTAGTGAGATTACGATTTAAAATGAAAATAATAAAAGGTAAATTATATATTGATGTGATTCGTTAAACATTTTATTGTAAATTATAATTTTAATGCAGTTTGCATATGTCACATCTTATTCAGTCATAAGATTTCTCAATTCTTTTGATGATGTTATTTTTTTATAACGAAACATATAATAAATTGTGCATGATAAAATATAGATAATATTTTTAATTATTTTGTTAGTATTTTTGTAAATCCTTCAATTATGTCAATAATATGATTATCGATTATGGTTAAAAATGAAAAACATAAACATAAAAGGTAATTATATTAGTTTAATTCATCATACATTTCATTATAAATTACATTTTTAATGTAGTTTGTATATTTCACATCTTACTCAGTCATAAGAATTCTCAACTCTTTTGATTATGTTATTTTTTTTTATAACGAAACATAATAAATTGTGTATGACAAAATATAAATAATGTTTTCAATTATTTTGCTAGTATTTTTGTAAATCCTTCAATTATGTCAATAATATGATTATCGATTTCATCAACAGCGTCATTTATAAAGGACTAAGTATTAATTGATCTTTTTCTTAATTTTTTTTTTTTTTTGGTATAGAAAATTTTAGGGGAATGGGATGGCACCCTAGTTCAATGCAAGAAAAGCATTTGAGCTCAAAAAGCGCTTATAAATGTACTTATCTCACAATTGTTGTTGAAAAATATAATATATGCTATAGAAAATTTATTTGACAAATATACACCAATTTTTTTTTTCTCAAAATAGATATTAGCTTGATATTCTTATTTATATTGGGCTATTTTCTCCTTCTTGATTGTCAATATTTTTTCATCATTAATTTGTAGAAGTCACTTAATATATTTATATATTAAATAATTTATTTTACTCCAAAGTATTCATAGTTAATGTTTATTTATTGTTTTGTTTAAACACCTATAATCTATATTATCCTTTGAGCCTACTAGGGTCGATCTAGTGGTGGGAGTGTTTGGTTAGTATGTATAAGATTCTAGGTTCTAATCTTGTTGATGACATTGTATGCAAAAAAAAAAAAAAAAAAAAACTCAATATTGACCTTCTTTTTCTTTCTTTTTCATTCCAAAATCAACATTTATTTGAAAGACCAATTAAGAGAATCAAAGTTAAATCTTTTTATTAATAGAGAAAGTTTAACTCTTGCTTTTTTAATCTAAATTTTAAAAAATAATCACTTTTCCTTTTTCGAAAGCTATCTCAAAAAACTAACCAAAATGTAATTACTTGTCCAAAATAAGTTGAGATAAACACATGCTTATTTGAGCATATGCTATCTTAAAAAATATTTAATGACATTTGAAATTTATTTTAAGCCTTTTTTCCTCCTAAGAGTAGTAATAATACAATAAATTAAAATATATAGTAGAGATGTCTATATTATAAAAATAACAAATATTTTTTTCTAATTCTAGTTTAATGTTTTTTTTACTCACATATCAAATTATAAACGAATTCATAATATCATGCAATTTCTATTTTGTATTTATTGCAACATTACATGTAAGATTTGTAAGCTGATTTTTTCAATTTTATTGTTTTCTTTATTATATGTAAAAAATTGACCAAATTTATTTAATACATAAAAGATTCTATATAAGTTAAATATTGTGTATAGTTTAAATATTTTATTTAATTATTTATATAAAATAAAAATTATTTACTACAACTAAATGTATAAAACCCAAATATAATGAATAAAAAATTGTTTAGATTACATTGTTAATATATAAGAAAATATCAAATAATTTTAAAATTATATTAATAAACATTTGAATTTAGTTGCTTTAAAATGTTTTATGAACAAAAATAATAAAAATAAGAATAATTTCAAAATATATTTAATTTTATAATAACTCTCATAATGATTTTTTAAGCAATAGTTAAACTTAGAAATTAAGAAATAAGTTATTATATATGTTTATCAATAGAATTTTTTTATTTTAAAATATGTTTATAAACTATATTTATTATAAATGATGATAAAAAAAATTATAAACTTTTTTAGTACGTATTTTAATTTGGATACTAAATTTGTAATAATCACCTTTCTATTTAATAGTAACCTGTTTCAATAATTTTTTAATATAAAACTCATAAATATAATAAATTATAGAGTAAATATATGCACTAGCAGTGAAAGTGATTTTATACTATCATCCAATCACAAATTGTCATGTATGGTAAGTTTGTTGATTTTTACAACAACAACATTAAAAATCATACTAACATTGATTTTTTATTGGTTGATAATATATATTTTTTTACATTGACAATGCATAAAAATTAAACGCTAAGTTATTTATAATTAAGGAATATGAAATTTAATAATAATATTTTTGGTAGAGACAACCACTGATAAAGTCCACAAGAGGCAATTCATCTCAAGGTGGGTAGGCTGCCCCATTATGAGTTGCAAAACTCTCCCTCTAAGTATCTAACAAAACTACATATTCAGTGTTTGAACTCGAGACTGCTGGTTAAGGTGAAACATCCCCACTCTAATTGGTCCATGCACTCAGTGGTATTTAATGATAATATTTAACTTATGTTAGGACAAAGGACGAATAATAGCCCTCAATTGTTTTGATTATGCTAAATAGATCATATTCACGTTTTAAAAGAAAACAAAAGTATGCTTTAATGATAAATCAAATGAAAAACCCTGCATCTTATGATCAGATGAACCATTATGCCCCTTTATATCATATTTGAATATTGTATGTGCTAGTCTATCTCATTTACAAGAGTTTATGTAGCAACTTTATCAAAAAAGGAACTACAGCATGTCAATGTATCTACTACGCTGATAAGATGAGCTACTTGCCAAAAAGAAGCACAACAGTGTACTTCTTTGATCAAAAAGGCAAACATGCTCATGCAACAAGATATGGTACGAGGAAACAAAGATAAGCGAACTGCTTTATCTTATCATAATGACTGGTTGATGAAAGGCATTTAATGTTTCAACAAACACTTTTTTCACAAAGGCATAACAGACAAACAAAGCTCTCGAAGACCCCTCAATAAATACTTTTAGAGAGCTCTATAAATAGCTGTGAAGATTTGTACAAGATAAAGAACTGATTTGCTGAAGTTTTTGAACACACTCTTATCTTTTCTTAAGCTTTTCCTACTCTTATACTTCTTGAATATTCTTGTACAAAGTGTAAAAGTCACTAAGAATCTAGATTAGAACTTCACCTGGAATATCCGCCTAATAAGACGAAGCCTAGTCAATGAGCCTTACCCTTTACCATTTTTTAGTGAAATTGGTTGAAGCCCAAATAGGCTTTGAGTTGAAGAATGCTTTGGTTAGTTGCTTAAAGAGGCAAGTGAAACACTACTTAGGTTTAGGGGCGAGCATATATTGGACTTTTAAAAATCCAATCCATATCCATAAAACTAGTTTGGATTTTTTGAAATTGGTTTTACATCTAGTTTATGGTTCAAAATTGGTTTTAAAATCGGGTCAATTTTAAAATCGATTTTCGACGATAAATCATTTTGAAACTGGTTCATAGTTTAAAACCAATTTTTAAACCAGTTTTAAACGAAAAACTAGTTTCAATGGTTATGTTCAAATTGGTTTGGTTTTAAATCCAATTTTGAGCCATAAACTAGTTTTAGAACTAGTTTTAAAATCAGTTTTAAACCATAACCACGAATTAGTTCTTTACACAATTCTTTAAAAA
This sequence comes from Spatholobus suberectus, assembly GCA_004329165.1. Classification (NCBI taxonomy): domain Eukaryota; kingdom Viridiplantae; phylum Streptophyta; class Magnoliopsida; order Fabales; family Fabaceae; genus Spatholobus; species Spatholobus suberectus. The sequence continues at coordinate 54,943,271 of CM014732.1, forward strand.
ATTTAAATGTAAATTACGATTTGATTTGGTTATGGTTTGACTATTTTTAAAAATTTTAATTTATTAATACAATGTAAAATTTGATAACTAAATTTACACAATTATTATGCTATATTATTTTTAAAAATTCCATTTTCTTTAAATTCTCTTTAACATAGATTTGTTGAAAAATAATACTTTTTTACTGCTATATTAGTATTATTCTTTAATAATATTAACACTTTTTATAACACAAAAGTAAATTGTGTATCTCTTTATATTTAGCATTATTCTTTAACAATATTGGCACACCTTTTCTATAACATATAAAAGTAAATTGTGCACCTCAATAATAAAACAAAGAAAACGTTATAAATTAGTTTAATACTTATTTATGTAATTTTCTTACATTAATAATAAATTTGAAACCACTTTAAATATGAATTTTAAAATAATTATTGTAAAAGTTAATAATCTCACTATACATGACAATCTATAATTAAACTACATTATAATTTTTTTTTACATTATCAATGTATTCTAATTAAATTCTTCTGAAAAGTGTACTTATCTTTTTTCTTTTTAAATTACGAATATCTTTTAAAAGATATTTTTAAGATATATTTTATTTCTTTACAACTTTCTTTAATACTTATAACGAATTTGAATATTATATTATTAATTTTAAAACTTTTAAGAATAAAAAGATGTGTTTAATTAAGAAATAAAGAATAAAAAGATGCGTTCATGTTGCTTTGTTGTATAGGCATAGCTAATAGTGATTTTTGCAGTAGGTGAAGATGTTATTAATTATTATTAGCACATAAATAAATAAATATTAATAAAAATATAGAAATTAGAAAAACACTAATTGCTCACTCACTTTTTGTTTCACTCGCAATATACAAATTAAAAAGAGTTTTGCATAGAGAGGGGAGAGAAAAAAATTATAAAAATAACTATTTTGTGTAGCGAGGAAGAATTATGTTTTGAGATAAAGCAAGGAAAGGTCTTAAAATTATTCTTTGAAGATAAACAGAGGGAGAATTATGTCTTGAGATAGTATAGCTTGTTTTCAATTTGTACAAAAATGGATATGGCTATAATAACCAGTTGCAAAAACAAATATGGATATATAACCAGTCCATTATAATTAGTTTTGAATAATAACTGATCCATTAAAATGGATTTATAATGGAGAAGAGCAGTATGGATATGGATTGGCTTTAGTAAACTGGATATTTTGCACAACCCTACTTGGGTTGAACCTGAAGAGGCTTGAGTTAAAGAATACTTGTATCCTTGTATAAGTTATAGTGGAACTTGGTGGTGTGTCAAGATCTAGATGTAGTCTCGAGGTTGAGGTGAACTAATATAAAAACCTTTGTGTTTTAATTTCTTTCCTTTCTATCTGTTTACATAACTATATTTGTGTTTGAAATTTTTTGAACATCTTGCTTAAACTCTTTGATAAAAGGTTTTTCTCTAAGTCTATTTTAAACAAGGTTTCTATATTGTTTTAACAACAGATGAATCAAAGTTTGTGAAAAAGTTTAAAAAATGCAATTCAACTCCCTTCTTGTGTTTTCCTATGTTCTACAAGCTAATTATATATTAAATTTAATAAATAAAACATTTAATACTAATGTGCAATCATTGCATTATTTAGTATATTTTTCTTTTTTTTTCTTGCCATATTTTTAGATAATAAATTTTAAATTTATTTTATTTTTAAAGCAATAAAGTAATATCAATAAAATTTTGATTTGAAATATTATGACTATATAACATAGTTTGTGATCACTTTTTGTAAAGATCAGTAACAAAGGATTGAGGCTTATATAAAGGCACTCCAACGCTCAAGATAGTGAGCTTTTTGTAAAGTGGTAGTAAAAATGTCATAAATATGTATTTGACACTTCTAACAAAGACATATTTATGGTGATATTCTAAGGTCAGATGAGTTGGATTATGATGGCCCTGATGCCTTTGTTAAGAAGTTTTTACATATTTGGGAGTGTTAGTTATTAGTTTACTCCACTCCTAGCCGAGATATAGTTCCTCATTCTAAAGTGTATTGAATTTGCCTTATAACTGGGTTACCTACTATGGACTTTTGCCCAGTTGCTCTCATAGACCTTTGCCCTGGCATCTACTCTAGACTGAGGTGGACCAACTTCTTATGGATTGGTAATAGGGCTAGGACATAGGAGAGAAATTATTTGGGCCTGGATTAAGAAATTGGAATTAAGGGACACATAAAAATATTATAGACTTGTAGTTATCCCCAGGCATCAATGTTTTTGCCTGCCATTTCCACATCCACTTATTCACAGCAAAAAAAGAAACATAAAGCAGTAACATTTTTTTAATTTCTTTTGCTTTTTCTTTCATTTTCATTATTTTTCTTTCTCAACTGTTTTTCTCATTTTTTGTTTTTTTTTTATATATATTATACACATACAGAACAGAACAAAATAGAACAAGAATTTGCTGTGTACCCACCCTAAACATAAAATCTTGCTTGTCCTCAAGCAACATACAACCCCAAATGTAAAAGCAAGCCATAAGTTTTGTATAAAATAACAATCCCATAATTTTAATAAAGAAAGACAAAATGGTTTTTCACTTTTTGGCTTATAATGAGATAATCCTAAAGAACAAATGGGTGAAAGCTCAAAAGGGCTAGCAAAGGATAAGTCATAACCCTCAAGGGCTACATCCATCAGTACGTCATCATCAAGGTTAGTGATTTCCTTCACAGTCATCAAAATAACTAGTTATAGAAAATTTAAACTTAACCATATTTAACTAGTTTTAAATAATCGATTAATTAAGTTTGGTTATAAGAACTAAACCACTTTATTTTTAAGTTAAAATTTGGTTAGTTTTTTTTTTTTAAATGATTGGATATGGTTAGGTATCTATTTCATAACTAGTTAACTCAATTTAGTTATAAAATTTAACCACTTTAATTTGGCTTGGCCTAGCTCGAAGCATCTTCAGTCAGAGCATCTTCAACTTGCCTTCGATCGAAGCATCTTCAGCTCGGTTTCGGCTTGCACATCTTTGACTCAGCCTTGGCCTATAAGTCGTCAGCTCTGCTTTGCTCGGAGCATCTTTAACTTGGCATCGATCGACGTGCATCTTCAGCTCAGCCTTTGCCCATGCATCTTTGACTCGGTCTCGATCAACACATCTTCGACTCAGTTTCGGCTGAAGCATTTTTGGCTCAGCCACAACCGGAACCTCTGTAGAAGTATCTTTGGCTCATCCTTGGTTTGCACGCATCTTCGGCTCAGTCCTTAGCTAACACATCATTACGTCAGCCTTGGCCGGCATGTGTTTTTGGCTTAACCTTAATCAACGAGCATATTTGGCTTGGACTTGGCTGACACTCATCTTCGGCTTGACCTTAGCCGATGCATCATTAGCTCGGCCTCAGTCGACACGAATCTTCGACTTGGCCTCGATTGGCGCATCTTTAGCTCAAGCTCAACAGAAGCATCTTTAGCTTGGCCTTGACAAAAGCATCTTCAGCTCGACCTCGGCCATTGCATCTTCAGCTCGGCCTCAGCCAAAGCATCTTCAGCTTAGCTCGGCCTCAACTAAAGCATCTTCAACTCGACCTCGGCCAGAGCATCTTGAACTTAGCCATGGCCAAAGCATCTTTCGCTCAACCTCGATCTGCACGCATCTTTGGCTCGTCCTTAGTCGACACATCATCAGCTTGGCCTTGATTGGCACGCATCTTTAGCTCGATCTTAGTTGAAACGCATCTTCAACTCATACTCGGTCGACGCGCTTCTTCGGCTTGGCCTCAACTGGAGCATCTTTCACTTGACCTTGGCCATTACATCTTTGGCTCGCCTCAACCGCTGTATCTTTGGCCTTAGCCTTGGCCAACACATATCTTTGGCTAAGCCTCAGCCAGCATGTATCTTTGGCTCAACCTCAGCCAGCATGCATCTTTTGCTTGGCCTCAGCCAGGGCATCTTTGATTTGTCCTCGGCCCACACATCTTCGACTCTGCCTCGGTTGGAGCATCTTTGGCTCGGCCTCAACCGAAGCATCTTTTGTTCGGCCTCTACCGAAGCATCTTCTATTCGGCCTCGACCGAAGCATCTTTGGCTTGGCATTGGCCACCACATCTTCAGCTTGTTCGAAACATCTTCGGCTTAGCTCGACTAATGCACATTTTTGGCCTAGCCTCGGTCGGCGCATCTTTGGCTTGACCTCAAACTAGTCGTATAAGAGCATTATAAGGTTAGTTAAAGTGCTTTGAATGTTGTTTGATTGTCATTTTCGTTACAACGGTCTTTTTGATTGGTAGAAAAGATACTTTGTCCACTTATGCTTTTGGAAATCACCTTTTAATGGATTTGGTCATTTCCTTTTGAAAATACTTTCAACTTGAGCATAGCTTTAGCCAGAGGAGTTTAGGGATTTTCTTCATTTAAATCACTTAAATCATGATTTATTAAGATATTTGCTTATAGAGGTATTGTTCTTTTACAAAAACCTTGATCTTACTTCTAGAGACTTGTAGTGAATTCTAAATAGTTTTCCTTCATTGCCTTGCCTTTGTTTGCATTAGTACAAGTAAAGAATGTATTATGTGATCTTCTATAGTAATCCTTCAACACATATATGAGCACTCTTCATTTGTTACAACATCACTTCTACTTTTAGAACATAGTTATGATTGTTTCTACAACTTTTGATGCATCTTCTGATCAGATACAATTTCTGGTGCTAATTGACTATGATCTTTTAGAAGTTTGTATTAGCGTATGTTTGCTTCTATAAGTTGTCCTTTGTATCAAATTATCAAGTCTTGATTATGAACATAATAGACTTCACTTTCGGTGCTTTTAGACTCTTACATATAGTTTGAATGATGCTTTTTTAGTTTGATTGAAGATCTAAGTGATGTGTTCTTATAAATATGATTTGTCCTATCCTTTTTACACATTCTCAAAGCAAAGCCTTAATATCAAAGGTTAGAATTTGATTATGATAGTGTGTTATCTTTAAAACTTTCATCTTAGGAGGTGATTGGGTTCAATAGTTCTATGTTCCAAGGTGTGTTGAATTCGCTTTGCAACTGGGTCATTTGTGATAATCTTTAACTCAATTGCTCTTATAGGCCTTTAGGTTGAAGTATATTTTGGACTAAGGTGTATCAACTTCTTGTGGATTGGGATTGGATTTGTCTAGACTATATATCAAATTTTTGCACTACACCATTTAATACTTTTGTAGAATATAAAATTAATCAATCAGACCATTGAATTAAAAGTTTTTACAAAGTAGATTAAATTTATAAAGCTAGTAGCTCTGCCATCAACCTTGAGCAACTGGATCCACTAAAGCCTCAACATCTGCTTTTATGCCTAAAGACGTGATCATCATAGTCAAACAAGAGCAACAACAACAAGGCAAGGGTAAGCTTACATAAAAACAACATAACATATAATCAAGGAAATAACCAACAAATAATTTCATACTCATCCATCAACGGGGAACACACACACATCGTTCTTCACAAGTAAGTATTAATATTCCCATATTTCGAGTTCAACAATCAAATTTATTATGCATGACTACAATGCAACTCAACTACACCAACAGCCATGCTATGCATGTAGACACTACTCCCAAGAGATTCACAACAATCGAGTGATCAACCAAGTTTCATCCCATAACATGGCATCAACAACAACACGACAAATGCCATTCATTAGTCAGGGATTGCTAAACTCTGATCTATGGACAAGATTATGTGGTTTGTCAAGATAAGTGTATGTGGGTGGTGGCTCACCACAACTCAAGGTTTGCACTACCTTGGCCCTCTACGGAATCACCCATCCATTCACCCCTGAAGGCCCATTGACAGTTGTCCCATGCCTTATCCAGCACTAGGTTGGAGGCTCTGTTTGAGTCGTCCGCTCTAGTTAGCCAATCCAACTTATGTACTTGCCCACACCACCGCATAAGGTCCATCGTCAGCTACCTCAGCTCCTAATATATGCATGAAAATGCATGTACAGCACTAATAATTATCATACCATCATCAACAATTCATGATCGATTATCAACAAAAAATTTTTCATCAACGACACCATGTGGGTTCAATTCAGCACCACACATGGCCACAACAACTCAACAAGACCATGTAGGCTCAATTCAGTACCATACATGGCCAACCGATAAGGCTATATCCAAGTAGCCTACACCTCTTTAGGATTTCACCAACGAATCCCATCAACAACGCATGGAGGTCCTATCAAAGCAACTTCCACTCCAACAGCATATCCCACAATCAACAACAATTTGAAATCAAAAACCCTTTTTGAAACCATTTGAAACATCCAACTTATCTTGAAATATGCTATTGAAATCCTTAAGGGTCAATAATTCGTAGATCTGTAAATCATTTAGAAGGCTCATAAATCCTGAGATTCACAAAACCTTTCGAAATAATTCTCTTTCTTAGTTTAAGGAAATCATATTTAAAGTGAACATCTTTCTGTCATTCCCAAATAGGACTTTTTGAAAATGAAAACCCCTATTTTTTCTATAATAGATTAAAATATGAAGTGGAAGATTTAAATTCTAAAATAACGGATTAAATACTGTAATAATAGATTAACTCTTGTAATAACAAATTAAATCAATTGGAAGCACACCATAAATCATTTACTGATATAAATAATTGATTATGAACCTCCATAATTGATTATTTCATAACCACTATTAAGAAAAAGATCCCTAGAGCTCGAATAATAGATTATAAGCCTCCATAATCGATTATTTCAGAGTCACTATCACGAAAACAACCTCTAGAGCTCAACATAATCGATTATGAGGTTCCCATGATTAATTATTTGAGACAGAAATGCAAAAAACACGATTTTTCAGTAGAGATTTCAACTTTTCACCAATCTATATCTAAATTTCGACTTATTAAAAGCTTCAACATTATCAACCAACATCAACAAAGCTTATATGCATTAGATTGTACAACAATTTAGCATTTCATCACACAAGTCACATATTTCCCATCCAAAACCATTTTTATCAAAATACCACCACAAAGCTCATTCCAGTAGAGATTTTGCCAATCTACAGCATTGTATCAGCACAACAACATATACCCAACATGGAACAACTATGAGAAGCTTCCCTTACCTCTTGAAGCCTCTGGAAGTTCAAATCTGTGGAAGAGGAGAGAAAAGGGAATGGAACCCTAGAGCCAAAATCAGAGAGAAGTCTCTACAACCATAATATCCACACCCAAAATCTATCAATACTCAACAACAAACTCAGATTCAAATGAAGTTTTCCTACACCCCCAACATGGTCCCATGAAAATCAAGAGAGAAAGGGGAAGAACTCACCAACGAGAGAAGACACAACTCTCACACAAGCCAAAGGAATAGGGTTTTTGGCTCTGAAATTTTTGCTCTACTCTTTGGAATTACGGAAATAGATTAGAGAGTCTTGAGATGATTGAGAGTGTTTAGAGACATGTTTGTAGCAAATGGGTTAGAGGAAGAGGAACTAACCTTTTTTAAGAGGATTGTGCACTCTAAAAGAGACTTTGGGCCCACTAAGGCCCAACTCCCACTTTCTAATACTCCAAGGCCCAAACCATTACCCCTCACTGGACCAACTAAGATATCACCGATAGACATTTGGCTCAAGCAACGTTTTCTTACTTCCCACAAATTCAAACTTGGGCTACCAAGACAACACAATATAAAACAATAAACACACATCTACAGATTATTTATTATATCTTGATTAAAAAATTTAAATTTAATTTTTACTTTCAATTATTAAATCACTAAATCATGCATTAGGAAAACACTGGTGTTATAGATAACATACCAACAATGTCCAATTTAAGTGAAAATTTGATATACATGATTAGAATGATAATATCAATTGATTCAATAGTTGGGTTGATTAATTTTGTATTTTACAACAAGTTATTAAAGTGGTGTAAGCATAAAAATTTGACATCTAGTGTCAATTAATCATGTCTCATATGTGTGTGCGTGAATATATATATATATATATATAGATAGATAGATAGATAGATAGATATAGAGAAAGAGAGAGATCAATGAGCGTGTGAATCAATTGACACGAGATTGTTCCAACTTAACTAGTGATCTCAAGTTCAAGCCATGGATATGCAATTGTGCAATTGTGTAAAATACTCAAAAATAGTGTTTTGTCGCCCACAATAATCCTATCTAACTTGAGCAAAATTTCCTCCTATTTATCTTTACCAAAAAAAATAGAGAGAGAGAGAGACTTTGACAATGTAAAAGTTAAAGAGAAAGAATAACATGCATGAGTTAGTTATAAGATCTTATTTATATGACACAAGTGAAAGTGAGTTACAAATTGGTGATTATAATTAAGTTGCATGATACGTCTTAATCACATCCATAAAACACGGGTCTATATCAAGGAATTCACCAACTAAAATATTTTATAATTCCAACATGGAGAGCATACTCTAAGACCAAATTAGATGAACTCAAATCATTTAGTTCGACTATGAGTTGATTTAAAACAAGATTTTTATATAATTTAATGATCGTATATGCATATGAAAATGTAGGGTGTTCATGGGACAGGTTTGCTTGTGTTTTTACTTGATTTGAAATTTCGATAAGATCATTTATTTAAACTCAAACACAATCCAATTAAAACTTGACACATATGGGACAAGACTGAGTCAACTCAATTTGTTGACACAATATATCTATCTTAACATTATATATAGTTACATAGTAAAATTAAAAAAGTACATAACTACAACTAAAAGTGTATTTTACAATATATATTTTAAGATAAATAATATCAATATATATACAATATCATGTTATACAAAACATTATTCATTAAGCTAAGAAGTTATATTATCAATACATAATTGTTTAAAAAAATAATTTTTTTAAAATAATATATAACATTGGATTGGGTTGGGATAACTTGAAACATAATCTAAACTCGTCCTCAAAATGCATTAGGTCTAATTTCATAAACCTAAATCTGTCAAAAGTAATTCTTGTCCAAGTCGGGTTAGTGGGACAGGATGAATGATGAACACTATGGGTGTTTAAAATTGAACCAAACTATTTTATTTAATCGTAAAAGGTTATTTTAAGGTAAATTAATTTTTGGAACTAACTAGATAAATTTCAACTAAATACCTCCATAAAAGTTAATGTAGGTGTAATACTCATACTTATTGGAGATATGGTTAGATTTTCAAAATTTTATTTGGGAAGTGTGAAATTACAATCTCTAAACATTGCTTAATCTGATTATAATCAACTTGTTAATTGATTAATGGTGTCCTAACAATATCTTAATCAACTAGAGAGGGGTAGTATTCATTTAGAATTATTCAAACAACATTTATAACAAAAGGTAGTGATGATGTAATTATGGAAGAAGGTTTTACAAATCGGAAAAAAGACTAAAAGATTTCAAGTTTATGTTGGAAGTTTATATAGTTCTCATAATTAAATATAGATAAATTGTCAAGCTCTAATGAAACTAAAACAACATATTGAAGTTGTCATATATATGCAGTCTCGTCAAATTAAAAAGGAATATCAAATTTATTTGACGACAATAGTTGATTGCATTTGATTTTTATTGTGTCAAGAGAATTTTCTTGCTAACCATAATGAAGCTTTTCATGAAGTTCTAAAGAATGCTTGTGAAAATCTTAAGTTAACAGCTCATACAATACAAAAGGATATGGTTAGAGTTGTTGCTAGTGAAACCACTAAAGTTATTCTTGATAATCAAGGAGATAATTTATTTGCTATTTTTATTAATGAATCTTAAGATATCCCAATTAAGGAGCAAAGGGTTTTTGGCTTTACCTTATGTGAATAAAAGGGGGCAAGTTTAGAATGTTTTGTCTTGTTCATGTAGAGATGGCAAAATGGGCTACGCTAATCGGGCCGGCTCGAACTCGCCTGCTAAAATATAGGCTTTAGAGCTCGAATAAAATGAAGGCCTTTTTAGCCCGATCCGATAAAACTCACATTATAATCAGGCTTGGGTAGGGCTAGCTTGGTCGGGTTTAGGCAACTCACTTTTTTTTTTAATTTTATTGAGAAAAAATGGGACTAAAAGAAGTTTAGGAGACTAAAAATAGTTACTAATTCATTGTCTCAAACTTTCATTTGTTTGACATAGGTTTTGATATTTGATTTTAACAAAGGCTGCTTATAAAGTTATAGTACATGATTCCAAATTATATTTTATCTTGTTGAGTTACAAATATTTGAGATGTTAGGAGACTTTTGAAATTTAATTTATTCAACATAGGCTACTTACAGAGTTACAATACATGTATTACATTTTTTATTTTTTGAGTTGCATATATTTACAATGGTATAAGACCTTTGCAACATTTACAAACTCATATGTGTACATCATTAAATATATAACTACTTTTATTCTAACTTTTATAAAACAATAAACGAGATTATCTTATAAGTAGCTTTTGTGGCAAAAACAATTACAGTGATTGTCACAATATAACATTTCGATCTTTTTATAAATGTAATAATAAAATAAAATAATTATTTATAATTTATTTATTACACTAAAATAAATATGTCAAGAAAATAACTATCACAATAATTCCAATCTTGAATTTGGAAGAAAATAAAAAATTCAACAACAAAGAAAAAAAAAAAGATGCTAGCCTAGCCTTAAAACCTTCAACCTAAATAGGGTCGGGCCTGGACATCAAATTAAAAGAATGAATAAAATCTGAGCCTTTTTGGCCTATCTCGTTATAGCTCGTGGCCCGCGTTGGGGCCAGCCCGCAATAGGTCAGGTAGCTCGTTTTGCCACCTCTTCATGTTTCTAATATTAATGATCAACAACTTTAAGAGTCAAGTAGTCATTTTATAAAATTGAATACTATGTTGTTGTAAAACATAAAGATAACACAAGAAGGGGGGTTGAATTGTGTTATATCAAATTTTTTTGATTCTTTTGTTAACAACATATTGTCTGAAATATGATCAAAAGGATTTTCAAAAACGTTTTAAAGGATAGACGAAAGCTGAACGACAAAACCAGGAAGCACACAGAAATTATACTGGTTCGTCTCACCTCAGAGACTACGTCCAGTTCTTGGCAACAACCAAGTTCCACTAACTTTCACAAGTTACAACTATTCTTTCCACAAGCCTCTTCAAGCTCAACCCAAGTAGTCTTTCACTTGCCTCTTCAAGGAAACACCCAAGTATTCTTTGAATCAAAGCCTCTTCAGGCTTCCACCAATCTTGTTATGAAAAAGGTTTACGTGTGAGTTTACCTCACTGGGTTTAACGTCTTATCAGACAAATGTATATATTGAAGTACAAAACAGATTTTCAAACTAAGTTTACAAAGAGTTTTTCTTTTCTCAAAGCAATTATGAATTTTCAGATTTAGCAGCAATTATATCAACAACACTTGTAATTTTGACAAATGCTTGAAGGAGGTCTCTTCTTCTATTTATAGGCTTCTCCAAAAGTATCCGTTGAGTATTTTGTCAGAGACAACCTTCGTTTGATGAAAAGAGTCGTTGGAGCATTAAATGCAGCATTTAATGCTTTTTACCAACTTTGTCATATGATAAGATAAAACAGTCTGCTTATCTTTTCTATTCTTGTACTCAATCTTTTAGCAGTTGTCATCTCTACTTTCCCGTTCTAACATTCGCACACATATTTCTTCTTTTTTGTTGACTTTCCTCGAGAGTAAGTATATAGGCTTTATGCATTTTGAGGTAGCTTACGCTCTGATTCATATGCAGATCATTTTAGAACGTTGTCATCGTCTGTAAACTTTGTTAGTTACGAAGTTTATACAATTAAAGATAAGACGATATTCAATTTGAAAAATGTCAGACGATAATGTGAGCGAGAGATCAGACGATAATGTGAGCGAGAGATATAATTTTAACTGTTTGTTATTATCAAAATATTTAAGGGCTACAAATTTGTCCTTTGTCTTAACAACCTTCAATTCATTGAAAGCTTGTCTGTCATCTGAAGGTGCAGGTGTAGAGCTGGTAGCTACTTCATCACTGGGTTCCTCTACAAAACATAAATTGAAAACATATGGCACAAGAGGACCACAGAACCAAAAGTGGTGGCAGGGTAGAGATATTTCAAAGGTTTCAGAGGAGAAGAGGATATAGGTTTGGGGTAGGTTTATGGATAGTTGATTTTGGGGGTTGGATGTATAGCTTGAGGGAGATGGAGAGACTTGCGTCCAGTGACCTGTCAGACGAAATGCAACTTCATGGCTTAGCAGACTCTTCTCATCAGTAGACAGACCAGAGAAGTGTTTTAGTGCTTTAACATGGTCTTGCAACCCTTTGCGGTCTGTGCTTCTGAAAGTTGCTTTGCCTTTTAGTTTGGCCAATTGTACAGACGATAATGCTCTCTGTCTAATCATCATGTGCCTTTGGGGGTTACGTCTGAACTTCGGTTCTTTTCCTTTCCCCATAGATAGATTTTGGCACGGATAGTTCTTTTGACAGCAAATGCGAAAGGTGGTCCATGGCTTCATGAGGAACCACATTTGAGTAGCCATGAATCTAAGTGAGCCTGGTTCAAGATCTGGACACCTTCGCTCACAGATTGCGTGCTACAAAGAAATCTGCATCTTCTCTCGTAGGAAGTTGTTCATCACTCTCCCTAATTCCCAGTCATCATCACCAATCCGCCATTCTTCAAAGTTTAGACTATCTTCTGGATGGATGGCGATGGGGTAAGTCTTGATCATCTCATGAGAGAATGGATAAATGATTTTGGGCTTGTAATGGTACGTTATGCATATGATTAGATACTCTGAGTAGTTACATTTCAGCATGAAGGGAGAGGTGTGACAAAGAGTCCCACACTGTCTCCAAATTTCATATCCAGCTGGAAATCTCGTTTTGGTTGATGGTGGATAGACGAAGATTAGAGCGTCTGACCGAGTGTTGTATCCTTCCTCCTAGACGTATAGAGTGATGTGCGGCTCATAAAATAGTGCGAGGGTAGCTTCTTTTGGAATATCAGGAAATTTCTCAGCGTACCCATGGCGTGCCAAGAGTGGCCATTCTTCATTGATGAGAGTCATCCACATCCTCGAGTTGTTTACTTCACCCAGTTCATAATTGGTGAGAGCTTGAAGAACTTCTGGGTCGAAGGGCTCTAGTAAACGATATTCTTTTGTTGTTCCAGTCTGACGCGACTCAGGCTGCTCAAAGTAGATCATTGTGCGTCTTTGGAGATGTTCAAAAGGAGGCATTTCAGAGCGATAGTCTTCTAGTGATGTTTCGTCTATCATAGGTGCAGCTCCTCTAAATGAAGTTATTTTTACTTTAGGTTTCGCGAAGGAAACAGAGAGTGAAACAACCCTTGCAAGCTGATCAATACTAGGTGCGGCTGTTAAGTCTACAAAAAGACAGTTGAAGACTTGAGAGATAGAAACAGATTGTGGAACATCCCAGAAAAGAGATCTAGGTAATCTACCTCTTGAGGTAACAGCCATGTCCTCTTCAGTCAACAGCTCTTGCGCTTCAGGCTCTGTAGGGGCTGTTTGCAGCGAGTGCTCAATCATAGATTGAAGCACTGCTTCCTCAATCTATTCTTCCTCTGCTTCAACTAGTTTTTCTTTTTCTTCTTTCTTCTTTTTTTCAGCCTGTTTTGACTCAGCTCAGGCTCTCTTGAGCTGCTTTTCTTCTTGAGCTCTTGTTTTTGGTACTGGAATCTTTTTGGATTTTGAGGACTTTTTAGAAGGTTGGGCAAATGGAGTGGGTTCAGTAGAGGTAGGTGGTGGAGGTGGTTGTTTTGATGGAGAGGCAGGAATGGTTGTGCTTGGAGTAGGAAGAAGGGTGTTAATGGGAAGGTCATCATCTGAGTCAGGTTGGGGAGTTGGTTTGAATCTCAGACGAATGGTTAAGGGTTTTTGTTTCTTGTGAGGTGGAGAAGATGGGGTTTAAGTTTTGGTCTGTTTAGGTTGAGGGTCTAGTTGTGAAGGTCTCTTTATTGGTAACTTAGGTTTTTGGGGTTTGGTTTGTTTGGGTCTCGTCTGTGGTGGAGGTTGAGTAGACGCAGTACCAACAGAAGGGTCAATAGACGATCTGACTTTGAACGTAGTCCCAACAACTTCTTCTGGTGGTTCTTCCTTGATCAATGCTAACTCTGGATGTCTGGCAACGTATCCAGAGAAGAGATGTGCAATCCTCATCTTCCTGATGATGGATACATCAATCTCAGAACCTTGTTTCATTTTCTCCAACCCAGATTCTTTAATTCTCGCCAAACGAATGATTTCAGTGAAGAGCATGGTGTAGGGAATAGGATGCTTCTACTTGCTCTAGGCACCTTCCTTCGACTTGGAAAGATAGGATCTCCAGTTGTCCAAGATTAATGCGAGCAGGTTGACCTTCTGACCAGTCAGCATCTTGTATATGCAGAATCTGTCCTTGGTGGTTACATTATCCTTTAAGCCTTTTCTTGGAAGAATAATGTGCAACAAGACGTTGTGAATCAATCTGCATATAGGCTTTATGTTTGAAGCGTATAGAAACTTCTTAAGAACATCCTTGTTCTCGGTTTCAGGCCTAGGCATTCCATACAATGCCCTGTCGACAGTTTCTGGGGTTATGACCTTTTCCTAGTCTTTAGTAAAGAGGTCACCTTCCTCTTTACAGCCAGACGCTGCTACAATGGCGTCAGTAGAGATAATGATGGCTTAATTGTCAACTGTTCCTGTGATGGTTCTATTAACCTCAGATGCAGAGGCCCAAAAGTAGGCGTACGGTGCATGGTATCAGGAGGTTTTCTTCTACACGAAAGCTTCCCATCCAACATTTTTGATATACATTTGCAAAGGGAATCCTTCTTCTTCAAGCTTTTGTAAGTCGACCCATTTTTCTGCAACGAAGTCACTTTTTGCAAATCTCTCTATGGGCACAAGTTGTTTCTGAGTGGCCATGAGTTTTGACTTGAGAGATTAAGGATTAAGAGAAAAGGTGACGGATAAGGTTTGAATTCAGAGAGTTTGAGAGATTTTCAGAGTGCGTAAAGAAAAAGAAAGAGTGGTTAGTTTGAATAAAAAGAAAGTTTTTGAAAGTACTAAAGAGATGTGCATTTATGACGACTTAATGTGGCAGGGGCTACGGCGCACGTTTCTTGGGTGGTTATCGAGAGTAATCATTAGGGGAAATATCAGACTAATGAATAAAAAAGAACTTTTCATATTCATAGACGATTGTGTTAGTAAGATGAAATAAAATAAGATGTAAGATGATTTAGAATAAGATGAAACTTTATTTAAACAAGACGATGCATTTAAGACGTTTTAGTTTTGCAAAACTTTCATGTTCAAATTTTCTAAGATAAAGTTAAGAGGTTCTACAGGCAAAGCTTTTGTAAAGATATCAGCCCATTGATGGTCTGTATCGATGAACTTAATATCAAAAAAACCTTTTTGAACATAGTCACGAATAAAATGATGTCTTATCTCTATATGCTTAGCTTTAGAATGCTGAATGGGGTTTTTAGATAAATTGATTGCACTAGTATTATCACGTAACACAGGAATGTTATGCTCAAAGCTAGAGTAATCTTCAAGTTGATACTTTACCCATAGGAGTTGCAAGTAGCAGCTTGCAGCAGATACATATTCTGCTTTAGCAGTTGATAATGCAATTGAGTTCTACTTCTTGCTGGTCCAGGATAAAAGACATGGTTCGATGAAGTGGCATCCACCACTTGTGCTTTTCGTTCAAGTTTATCACCAGCATAGTCTACATCACAGTATCCTACTAACTTGAAATCTTTGTTTTTCTCATAGAATAAACTGAGGTTAGGTGTACCAACAAGATATCTAAAAATCCTCTTAACAGCTTTTAAATGAGACTCTCTAGGGTCAAATTGAAATCTGGCACATAAACAGATGCTATTCATGATGTCTGGTCTACTGGTAGTTAAATGAAGAAGTGAGCCAATCATACATCTATAGATGGTCTGGTCTACAGGGTTACCTGATTCGTCCTTTGTCATACCGACAAATAGATGCATTGGTGTGCACATAGGTTTTGACTCATTCATCTTATATTTCTGAAGCAATTCCTCTGTGTATTTTTGCTGATGAATGTATATACCCTTCTCTTCTTGTTTAACTTGTAGGCTAAGGAAGAATTTTAATTCTCCCATCATGCTCATCTCAAATTCATTCTGCATCAAATTTGAGAAATCCCTACATAAAGTTTCATTAGTAGCTCCAAAGATTATATCGTCTACATAAATTTCAACTATAATGAAATCTTTGTTGGATTCCTTTCTAAAGAGGGTTGTATCTACTTTGCCTCTCATAAACCCATTTTCAATAAGAAAACTACTCAATCTGTCATACCAAGCACGAGGTGCTTGTTTAAGACCATACAGAGCCTTTTTAAGTTTAAAGACATGGTCTGTGAAGTTTGGATCTTCAAAACCAAAGGGTTGTCTAACATAGACTTCTTCCTCAATAAAACCGTTTAAAAAAGCATTTTTCACATCCATTTGAAAAAGCTTAATGTTTTTATGAGCGACAAAGGCAAGCATAATTCTAATAGCTTCTAATCTAGCAATAGGAGCAAAGGTTTTAGTGAAATCAATAACTTCTTATTGATTGTAACCTTGAGCCACTAACCTTGCTTTATTTCTAATCACTTTACCATTTTCGTTGAGCTTGTTGCGGAATACCTATCTTATTCCAATGATGCTCTTATGTTCTAGTTTGGGAACAAGAATCCAAACATCATTTTTTGTGAATTGATGTAATTCTTCTTGCATAGCTATCACCCAGTCATCGTCTGTTAGTGCTTCTTCTATTGTCTTAGGTTCAATTTCTGAGACTAAGGCACAGGACGCTTGATTCTTTAGTGATGACCTTGTTTTAACTCCTTCAGTTTGTTCTCTAATGATCTGATCTTGAGAATGCTAGGTGACGAACTTCCAATCCTTGTGAGATCTTTTCGTCTGATTATCGATCTGTTGTTGTTGAGGAGTATCTTTTGATTCTTTTTCTTCGTCTGTTCTTGTTTGATCAGACGGTCCTATTTGTAAATCTGCAAAATCTTCTTCCAAGTTTGATAGTCTCCTATCAGGGGTTAGTGTATCATTAAATTTAACATAGATAGATTCTTTTACAATAGAAGTTCTAGAGTTGAATACTCTAAATGCCTTTGATGTGTCGAAATATCCAAGAAAAACACCGTTATCAACCTTAGAGTCAAATTTTCCTGATTGATCTCTAGTGTTGAGAATATAACATTCACATCCAAAAGAGTGAAAGTATGAAATGTTGGGTTTTCTATCTCTCCATAGTTCATAAAGAGTCTTTTTAATTATTGGTCTGATCAATATTCTATTTTGAACATAACAAGTTGTATTTACAGCTTCTGCCCAGAAGTACTTAGGGACTAAATTTTCACAGAGTATGGTTCTTGCCATCTCTTGTAGAGTTCTATTTTTCCTTTCAACTACCCCATTTTGTTAAGGTGTTCTCAGTGAGGAGAAGTTGTGGAAAATTCCATTCTTTTCACAGAAGGATTTGAACTCAGCATTTTCAAATTCAGTTCCATGGTCACTTCTAATTGCAGTAATACAAAAAACCTTTTTCATTTTGAACTCTCTTACAGAATATTTCAAACACATTAAAAGACTCATGTTTGTGAGCTAGGAAATAAACCCATGTATATCTAGAATAGTCATCAATAATGACAAAACCATACTTTTCCCCACCAATACTAAGAGTTTTTGTAGGTCCAAGCAAATCCATATGCAGTAATTCTAATGGTCTGGAAGTGGAAACAATATCTTTTGATTTAAAGGAGGTTTTGATTTGTTTCCCTTTCTGACATGCTTCACAAAGAAGATGAGTTTTTCAAGAAATCTCAGGCAATCCTTTTATTAAACTCTTTTTATATAGTTTCGAAATATATTTCAGATTGATATGCCAGAGTTTTTTATGCCAAATCCATTTTTCATCTTCTTTTGTCATTAAGCAAGTAACATTTTGTTTGTTCAGATCTTCAAACTCAATCTTATACAGATTATTATGTCTTTTGGTAGTAAAAAGAATAGATTCATCATTTCTTTTGACTGTGCATGATTCTTTATTGAAGGATACAATAAATCCACTGCCACAAAATTGACTAATGCTAAGTAGATTGTATTTTAATCCTTCAACACATAGGACATTATCTATAGATGGAATAGGAGTCTTACCAACTTTACCTATACCAATGATTTTTTCTTTTCCATTTCCACCAAATGAGATAGTTCCTTCATGTGATTGAAGGTCTAGGAACATAGACCTTTCTCTCGCCATGTGACGTGAACATCCACTGTCCAGGTACCAGAATGAATCCCTCCTTTTTCCTATTAAGGATATCTGCAACAGGAATTATTTGAGATTTTGGTACCCAAATACTCTTGGGTTCTTTCATGTTAGTCCCAAAGGTCTTATTTGACCTCTGTTTCCTTTTGTGTTGACATCTTTGGAATGAATGTCCAGATTTGCCACAAAAGTTACAGAAGGTTGAATAAGATTTAGAAGACGATGGTTTAGCACTTTTGTCTTCTACAAATCCAATCTCGGATTTGTCAGACAGAGATCTTCTATGTTTTAAAATCATTTGAAGTTTTGAAGATCCGTCTACAAATTTGGTTAGATCATGTTTCAGACTCATGACCTCTTTCTTTAGTCTATCAACTTCAAAAAGAAGCATTGCCTTTTTAGGATCTGAGGCTAGGCTCTTTTGCATTCTCGTCAGATCTCTCTTGAGTATCTCATTTTCTAAAAGAGCTTCTTGATATTTTTCTTTATATTTTTTATACTCAAGAGCAATCTTGTGTGAGTTAGCAAGAAGAGTGTCATATGACATATCTTCGTCATCAGACTCAGAATCACTGTCATCAGACTCATGCAAAAAGTTATTATATTCAGAGTTTACCTTAGACGTTGCTTCCTCTGCGTTTGCCATGAGACATATATTAGCCTTTTCACCGTCTGAACTACTACTGCTGCTGTCCAGATCTTCCCAAGTGGCTAGAAGATTTTTCTTTTTGTATCTTTTCTTTGAACTCTATCCTTTCTTTAGTTTGGGGTATTTAGCCTTAATATGTCCAGGCTTTTTGCACTCAAAGTAGATGATCTCATTGTTCTCTTCTTGAGGATGCTTTCTGTATCTAGTGTCCTTCTTTTTGGAAGAATGCTTAAATTTGTCTTTCTTCTTAAGCATCTTCTTGAATTTTCTGGTGATGAGGGAGATATCATCGTCTGTTAAGCAGTTGGAGCTTTTGTCTGAGCTCTCGAATTCCTCAGATTGAACCTTCAGCGCTTTGTTTCTTCCTTTCGTCTCAATTTTTTCGTCTGCTCTTCTACTTGATTCTCCAATCTTTACAGCAACTGAGTCATTATTTTTTACTTTGTCTCTTTTGAAGAGATTCACTTCATGTACTCTTAGAGTTTCTAATAACTCATCTAGAGTTAAGGTCTTCACATCCCTTGCTTTAGCTATGGCTGTAACTTTGGGTTCCCATACTTTGGGAAGACTGTCTAGGATCTTGAGATTGTTCTGAGTCGTAGAAAACTCAACACCAAGACTTTGGAGTCCATTTAGAATTGTTTGAAATATTCCAAACATTTCATCAATGGTCTCTATCTCCTTCATGATGAACATCTCATATTGTCTTTGAAAAGTTGTTGCTCTCTTAAGATGAACATCTTCTGTACCTTCATGTGTTATGCGTATAGCATCCCATATTTCCTTAGCAGTTCTACAGCTGCAAAATTTCTATGGGTTGAGGGCAGACTAGGTTGGGTTGAGTTGACTCGTTTTAACACCCCCAGATAACGGTTTCTCCAAATGCTTTGTAGTTCCACATGAACAATACTAAACCTACACCGTTTTAAAGTAGATCTCTTACCTCTCATTATTTATTTATTCGTTTGTTTTTTTAAAATTCGTTAGATTTTTCTCCGAGGTTGCAAAACCCAATTTTTTTTTGGTTTGTTGAGTGTAGTGTGAGTTTCATCTGCACATAACATTCTTGAAAAAGCTGTGGTTGAGTTGTGTTTGGAACACGATTTTGTATTTCAAAAGCATAATATACATAAGATTGAGTTATTATTATCATACATCATTTTTCTCTTCCATCTCATTTTCATTTAATTTTTCTTCTTATTTTTCTCTTTATTTCTCATGATATCATTTATCACATTTATTATTTCCTCTCTCTTTTATTTTTATTTTCTTTCTATCTCATTCTTTTTTCCACACATACACTCTAAAAATAGGTTGTACACTTACTATACTTGCATAGATTACGATTGGTCTTTACGTATGTACCAGTAATAATAATAGTATTTAATTAATAACATAAAATAGTATAATGATAATAATAATAATAATAATATAACTACAACGTCAATTAAAAAGTGAGAAAAATTGACGAAAAAAACATGAAAAATGAGTAAAAAATAAAAATTATGAGAAATTGACATGTGTCTATGCAAAATCATTGTTTTAATATATAGTACATAAATGGATTAAGTCATAAGTCATATTTACGAACTATATTCCTAAAACACCATGAATATAGTTTGTTTGCTTACAAAGTAGAGCCAAGTGGGAAAACCATCCTAAGGATTTTGATTGGTGTTTGTGTTTGGAGAAAAGAGAGCCGAAAAACAAAAAAGAAACTCGAAATAGGAAAAAGAAAAAGGAGGAAACGAAAGTAAAAGACAGAGGGGAAAAATAAAGGAAAAAAGGAAAGGAAAGAAAAAGAAAGCAAGACAGCGAAATGTGAGAAAGGGCAGTGAGGAATCAGGTAGAAGGAGCCCCCTTTCTTTCTCTCTCTCGAAACCTCATTGTGATGGCGTGATTTACTTTCACTTTTCTCTCAACAGGAATCTTTGAAAATCGAAAGCATCCCCATGAAACAAGAAGAAAGTGGAAAAAAATATTACGATGAAGGAAACAAAAAGGGAAAAAATTAACTTTAATAACGAGGTGTATACAAAGAGAAAGGAAGGCATGTGTAACATGAAGGAGGTACCCCGTTTTTGTGTTGTAACTTATGGTTTGCTAATGACACACTGGTTAGTACTACTACTATGGTATTGGTGTTGTTGGAACTTGGTGAGAAATGTTAGAGAACTAAAGTCACACATTGAACAAATAAAATCAAGTCAAAGTATATATAAGGATAGAGAAATCAAACTCAATTGGTTCGAATCTTTTGGTGATATATCTCTTATCCTTGATATACACCTAAGCCCAATCAACACTCTTTCATTGGGCACGTACTACATATTTTAACATGGTATTAGAGCCTAAATGACATAAAAAGTCTATACCAATCCAAAAGAAGAAGAAGAAGAAGATTAAAAAAAAAAATTAGGCCTTTAAGATTAAAAGAGACATAAGCCTAGGTGACTAACAAAAAAAAAAAAAACATAAACTTGAGGCCTCTAAGGCTGACTTGAGTACAAGTCTAAAAAAAGAAAAAGAAAAGAAAAGTAAAAGCCAAGTCCAAATTAAAAAAATATATTTATGGCCTACTCAATGATAATACGTAAGTCACAACTAGAATAATCCAGTTGGACTTGAGAGGGGAGTGTTAGAGAACTAAAGTCACACATTAGACAAATAAAGTTAAGTCAAAGTGTATATAAGAATAGAGAAATCAAATCTAATTGATTTGAATTTTTTGGGTAATACACCTTCTATCCTTAATATATACCTAAGCTCAATCAACACTCTTTCATTGGACATGCACTACATATTCTAACAAGAAAAATGGAGAAATGATAGAGATCACCTTCGTTTAGTTAGGCCTTTTTGGTAGAGATTACAAGTATAATTCTGTTCGAATTGGATAGGATCATTATTGGTAACAAAACTCTTTATCTTAATATTTAATGCAGTTATATACTTAAGACTCTAAATTCAAAATTACTGGTTAAACTAGAACAACTCCAGGTCAGTTGATCTACATGTTTAATTGTTGGTTTGATTCGGCATGTTGATAAGATTGCAATGTATCAGCACTTTGCTGGTCCTAATGTCCTATGATATGCCTATGATGGTGTGGTCTGTTCATATACTGTTTTTATGATTATTTGTGTGCTCGTGCACTTAGTGACCAGACAAAAATATGGTCCCACAAAAGAAAGACACCCAGATCTAGAAATGGATCGTTCTATTATAAATTTGAAATCAATAACAAAATTATATTGGGAGGATAAATAAGATGGAACTGTAGGAGTGAGTTGGAGGGGGAAAAAATTAATGGAAATGTGAACACCTAATTTTATCTGAGTAGTTTTGATAGTGATATTTGAAAATAAATAACAAAATAAAAAAAAATAATGAATTAAATAAAAATTGAATCAAAATAATAAGTGAATAAATGACTTTCGGTGCTTGTTGGGCTAAGCCCATAGTTAACTAAAAAGAGAAAATAGAAGATAAAAAGAACAAGCAAAAATAAAAGAAAAAGGAAAGTCACGTTTTTCTCGCACATAGTCACTGTTACGAATTGAATGCATTATTCATACATAACATTTCAATGTGGTTCATGTGCATATATCACAGCTAATAATATACACAGAATTCCAGAATATTCCATATCATCACCATCATCATTATATGATACAACATAATAATAAATAATAATAATAATAACGAAAGGGAAAAGAAGAGACAAGAAAAGGAAAGGATCACAGTTATGGGCATTTGAACCTTACGATGGCCTATAAATAAGCAATACAAAAAAACAGAGAGGAGGTGCTAAATTGAGGGAGAAGGAAGAAGAGATGCCACACTACTGATCTGGAAGAAGAAGAAAAGGAGGGAGATTCTGTTGCTAAGAGAGACACGGAGGTATTCCAATTACTTTGTTGTTAACTGCAGTTATATAAAACTTTTTTATTCTTTATAGCTTGCTTGAATGCTTGTTTGCTCTGCACAAGTTTATTCCATTCATGCACCATAGTAATGTCTCTGTTCTCTTTTGATATTTGTTGCTGAAACTATGAATATCTAGGATTGTGCTTGTTCTGATAATTGAATTTCATTGGATTGAGAGGTGAAATACGGCAATTCTGTTCTGACCAAATCCATAGCAGTAGTATCCATATTCTTTAATTTACACCACCTGTTATCACACAGTAATGAACTAGTTTCAGATTTCCTCTTAAAAAGAACAAAACTCTATAAGTACATTAATTTTAGTTTTAGTTTTAGTTTTTTTTCTTTTCAAAATCACCACACAATACAAAAGCACATATACACCGTTTTTTTTCTGGCATATACTAATAACTCATTCATATACTTAAAAAAAATTTAGGCACCGAAGCCACAACTCTAATTTACACACATACATGCACATTCTCAGTATTTTCAAACTAAATTTAGATCATATTTTGAGCATAAGGCATATTCACTACCATGATTGATTCAACCTCAAGTTGTTGACATAGATACCTTTAGGCTCTCCGCACCAAGCTTGCGTCATAGAGCAAGCACACAAAAATTTTACCTATGCAAAATAATGAATACCACGGTCCTTATGAGTCAGAGTAGCTGGAGCAAGGGGAATGAACAAACAAGCATTTCCAACAAGATGACAAAGAATTATTAACCAAATTAATTAATTAAAAAAATCAAGAAAAAGAAAGAGAATAAAAATTTTCCAATCACGGCCCGTATCCCGAACCCTTGCCAATCACCGTCGCTTCCGTGATGCCAAGATACGAAATTCCTATACAACTATTGCGCAAGTAGCCGTCGATTACTAGCCTCGATCATCACGCGAAAGCGTACAACTGCCATGCGTCGTCTTCGTTTTACCTTCGTCGCTCCTGTAAAAGCGCTCCCGCCGAAGTTAGGAGAACATGGTGATTTTTTCCTGTGCCGCCGCCGCATCTGGGAGCTCCCTTGTGAATTTAAAAAGCTAAACTTGGGGCAAAGAGTGTGAGAAGGCAAAAAGGGTATACCCCCTTCTTTTCAATCTGTCACGGGTTTAGATTGGCTTGGCCCGTAATTCGTTTTTACTAAAGGAAGAAGGGCTTTCTTTTATGAATATTGGGCTGAAAACGAAAACGAGAAATGGGTCATCTTTTTTTTTTTTTTCCAGAGTAATAAATCAGGAACACGTACCCCTTTTAACGTAAATTTGATTCACATTTCTTTCTAAAGGTAATAATAAAATAAAGTAATGTTTCTTTCTAAAAGAATTTGATGAAGCATATATCTCCTTTGTCTCAGGCATTGCATTTTTTTCTTCTTCCTTTTTTTTTTACGTTTTTTTAAATAATAATAATAAAAAATAAAAAATAAAAATGGATTAATAATTTATTAGATAACGTTTCTTTTTTAATAAAATAAAAATGAAGATTTAGTAATTATTCATGTTGGGTTTAGGACTCACTTGAATATCACAAAATCCTCTATAGTTTTTGCAAGAGTATTATGTATCTGTTCAGTCGCTTATCGTTGTGTATAATACTCTATAATATTTAAGATTTAATATCTTAATAATTCTTATAAAAATAATAAAAACTAAATAACTAAAAAAAACATCAACCAACAAAAATATTTTTCTACCAAAGAACTACGTGAGTCTGATTTCTTCATTGCACCGGAGGATACGTAGGAGCAGGGGCAAACTCCTGTCGATCTCAAAAACCATAAAAATAAAATAGTAATAATAAGATTTTTTTTAAAAATAAAATAAATCTATAATTTAAATAAAAAATAATAGGATCAAAATTTTATAAGCAAAAGGATAAGACAGTTAATATTTTCACACATCAAGTAAAAAGGGTAACCGTTTTTATAATGGACGTCATAGGGTGCTAACACCTTGCCTATGCGTAATCGACTCTCGAATCCAATCTGTGGTTCAAGACCATTTTTATGGTTTTTCCATGTTTTCCTTTAATAAAAGATGGTGGCGGCTCCTCTGATTTTTAATTTTTATTTTTTTCGCCGTCCAGTCGTGACCCCGGTTGCGACAGCTGGCGACTCCACTGGGGACAGTCTTGAAGAGTCAAGCCTATTTTAACTTGATGTGTGAATATATTTTTTTGGTTGTCTTCCTCTTGCTTGTATTATTATTATTATTATTCCGATCTTTGTTTTTGGTTGTTTATTGTTGATATATTGTTGCATGTTTGAACCTTAGGGTAGACGACCATGTATATTATATTTGTGCGTTATTTGTTCTATGAGTTAGGTAGTTTTAAATCATGCTCTCATCACACACTGCGCTTACACTTTTCACACACTTTAAAAATTGGGTCCTATGCCCGGACCTGAGTGTAACTTAGGGAGTGGAGGTTTAATGATTGCCATGTTGGGTCTAGTACTTGCTTGGCTATCGTGAAGACCTCATCTAGAGTTTGCTTCTTCATGAATATCCCACATCTGTTAGGTCGCCTATCATTGTGGTTTGATACTTTGGAGAAGACTTCAGCTCTAGAGGCCTGTGAGATTGTCTAGAGATACCCACCGAGGTTATCACATATTAGTAAACCCGTAGATCCATGCTCCTTCATTAAGGAAAAATCTATCTAGGACACAATGGGAGTGTATCTTCTTCTTAATGATAAGACATAATCATCATTAGAAATAAAATATGGTTTTTTTTTTTTAAATTGAAAGAGAAAGTTATGATTAAACATTAAAAAAAAATAAAAAAAAGAGAAAAATAAAAAAAAGATAGCCTTATTTTTAAGATTGTTTATAAAAAACTAACATGTCATTACATACATTTGCATTCCTCTTTATCTCAATTATTTATATATTATTTAATTAGGCTGCTAGAAGTTTATGGGTTTTTAAAGCTCGATATGGGATCAAATCAAGCATCTGTGTTTTTGAAAAAGTCCATATTTGTGAGGGTCAAAAAGCCGAATGTGGGTAGTTTAAAGGCTTTGGGTCAGTTGATGAAGAAATCACAACGTAGGACGTTCTCCAATAGATATGGGAATATCCTTGACCTAGTAGAGATAGACGTGCCAGAAGAAGCTATTGTGGCTTTGGTCCAGTATTATGACCCCCCTCTTAGGTGTTTCACCTTTCGAGACTTTCAGATGGCCCCTACATTGGAGGAGTTTGAGCAAATTTTGGGGTGTTCGTTAGATAAGAAAAAGGTGTATCTGTGTTCAGGGCATTATCCTGCTCTGGCGAAAGTTGCTGCTATTTTGAGAGTCCAAGAGCAAGAATTGATAGGCAGAAAACAAAATAGGAATGGTACTGAGGGGTTTCCGAAGTCATATCTAGAGGACAGGGCCCGTTCCTTAGCAGCGGCCGAAGACTAGGAGGTTTTTATGGATGCATTGGCCCTTATTCTGTATGGGATGATTCTTTTCCCTAATATTGATGGTTTCATAGATTTTACTGCGATTGATGCGTTCCTTGCCTTCAAAAATAGGGGTGAAAGTCCTGTGGTTGCTGTATTGGCTGATGTTTATTACACACTTAATTTTAGTTATGAAAAGAGGGGTAAACGAATCTTGTGCTGCTTACCCGCCTTGTATGTCTAGATGGTGACTCACATTTTCAACCACGGATGTAAAATTGTTTGTCCCATTGAGGATTTCTACATGTGTCGCAACAAGGTTAATGTAGATTGGAGCTCTTACTTGGAAGGCTTGGATGAAAAGACTGTTAAATGGTATCCAAAATGGAGGGAAGTGGAAGAGATGATTTGGCAATGCGGAGATTTCCCTAATGTACCCCTTATAGGAACGAGAGGATGTATTAATTATAATCCGATTTTAGCTCAAAGGTAGTTTGGTCATCCTATCCATGCACCGCCGTCAGAATTCGCACTAACCCCTTTGGTGCTTTATAGCATGGGCCCAGGAAGTGTTGAGATGTTGGAAAAAATTTGCCTGGCTTGGAAAAAGATCATTAAGAAAGGAAAGGAGATCAGGGTAAAAAGTCACGACACTCAAGGTAGCTATTGTCAGTGGTTGAGAGACCGAGTTCAGGAGGTTAAGTTACCATCTCAGAATGTCAATCCAATTACTCAGGAGGAAAGGATGGAATCGCAAGCTGAAAGTGAAGAGATCAAAGAATTGAAAATGGCTTTGGGAAAAATGGAAGCTGAGAAAAATAGGCTACAGGAGGAGATGAAAGGGGTCCGCAAAGAATGTGAGAAGCTACAACAAGAAAATATTTTCAAGGCCCAGTCTTTTGCAAAAATGGAAAAAAGGGCCAGATTGGAGGAAGAAAGTAAGCAAAGATATCAAAGTTCGCTGAAAGGTGCAAGCAACGAATTAAGACTGAGGGGGCAAGAGCGGAGTCGAGCTTTGGCTGAAAATAGACGTTTGAAGGGAATGTTGAGGACTATCAAAATGGCTTATGAGAATGAACAAGAACAGTTGGAAGAGGCAAGGCAGAGTTTGAAGAAGATTGTAAAAGAGTATGAAGAAAGAATTATGAAATAGAGACAAGAGCTGGCGACTGTATATCAAGACGCTTTGAGGAAGGAACAAGGAAAAGTAAGAGAGAAAGAAAAGGAGCTGGAAGAGAAGCAAGCAATCATCCAAGATTTACATGATCAGGGAATTCTATGGAGGCACCGATTTGCTACCACATTAAGAGGTGGTCAACACCTCCCTCGTCTGCTAGATAAAGCTCAATACGTGGCGGATCCATTTTCTACTCCTCCAGAGATCCGTGATCTTTTTGAATATTGTGAACACATGATAGAGCTAATGAAGGAGATAATTAGGCGTCGTTGATATGTAACTCACAATGTCTTATATTTGCCTCTTTGAAAGGCATTCATGTAATAAATTGTGAGTTGAAATGAATAAAAAGCAATATGACTTTGTTTTGGTCCCATACTACTGTATATTATTTACTCTTACCCATAAACTTCCAGTGTCCTAGTAAATAAAATAGACAAATAATAAAACAATAGGCAAAAGTAACAATGTTAAAATCAAAAAGGCAATCACTAAATAAATAATAATAAATAAATCCACAAAAAAAACATCTTTTTCTGCACACTTATACCTTTTTTTTTTTCATTAGAGAAATAACCTTTCAAAACGAGGAAATCAACATTGCGGCACCCTTATAGGACCTGTGCTAAAGTAAAGATCATGGAAGATTTGGAACAAGCTCAAGAATCAATGAGGTCTGACCTAAATCAACTGAAAGAGCAAATGGCTCAGATAATAGAAGCGCTGAAGTCCTTAAAGAGTACTGAAGGAAATAATTGTGCAGAGAATACAGATGGAACCCTTCTTTATCCTCCTGGTTTCTACCCTGTGCCAGGGCATTCACAGGGGATTAATGTTCAAGGAAATATGCCAAATGCTGCAATATACCCTCCTCAGGAGTTTCAGTCTCAACATTTTCCACCATATGGTCTGCCTCCTAATTACACACCACCAATCACCACTAACCCACCAAATACTGACCTTGTTACCCAGTCCCAAACAAATATCCGTGAACCACTTCAGGTTTCATTACCTTTTCCTACCTATACACCAGCCAACCGAACAACCCACATTATGGATGGAAACGCAGTTGAGATACCTGTCACTGCAGATTCCCAAAATATTGTTCGACCTCAGGCCTTGCAATTTGTTACGGAGGAAAACTCTCATGTTATGCACTCAACCCATACCGCTATGCCAAGGGCATCAGCTGAGAATATCAAGGCTAAGGAAAAGTTTGATATCTTGGAAGAAAGGCTCAGGGCTATAGAAGGAGGAGGAAGTTATGGTTTTGGAGACGCTGTTGGGCTTTGTCTTGTCCCAGATGTGGTGATACCACCAAAATTTAAAGTCCCAGAGTTTGAAAAGTATCGAGGAATCACTTGCCCCAAAAGTCATCTAACAATGTACTGCCGAAAGATGGCTTCCCATGCCTATGATGACAAGTTATTGATACACTTTTTCCAAGATAGCCTGGCTGGGGTAGCACTGAACTAGTATATGCATCTTGAGCCTACTCATATACGCTCTTGGAAAGACTTAGCAAATGCCTTCCTTAGGCAATATAAATACAATATTGATATGGCTCCAGATAGGTTGCAACTTCAGAACATGGTAAAGAGGGATACAGAAACTTTCAAAGAGTACGCTCAAAGATGGAGAGAAGTGGCAGCACAAGTAGAACCGCCTTTGACTGATAGGGAGATGGTGGCAATGTTTATTGATACTCTGCAAGCCCCATTTTATGATCGTTTGATAAGCAGCGTTTCCTCAAATTTCTCCGATATGGTTATAATTGGGGAGAGAGTGGAAAGCAGCTTAAGAAGTGGGAAGATTGTACAAGGATCAGCTGCAATTTCAAATGTGAAAAAGCCCTCAGTTAATTAGACAAAGAAAAAAGGAGATGCTCACGCAGTAGCCTCAACACTGGCTTGGCCTAACTACGTACCTATCCACCAGGGACAAACCTACCGCCCTCTTGTAACACAGTACCCCTATGTCGCCAATGTTGTACCCCCACAGTACCCTCAACCCTATTATTCAGGGATACCCTCTTAAATACCACCCACTCACTAGACACAACCCACCTCAACTACACCACAACCCAACCAAACATGGAAGCAAAACACCAGCCAGAATGCTAATCAGAAGAAGGAAAAGAAGTTCGTAACTTTCACTCCTCTTCCCATAACCTATATAGAACTATTGCCATATCTTCTTAACAATGCTTTGGTCGCTATCACTCCTTTGAAGCCTATTGAACCACCTTATCCAAAAGGGTATGATCCGAATGCAAAGTACGATTATCATGGTAGGGCCCCTGGACATTCTACTGATAAGTGTATAGCTCTTAAGTATAAGGTTCAAGGCCTTATTGATGCAGGTTGGTTGAGTTTCAAAGAAGATAACCCGAATGTTGGAGATAATCCCCTTCCAGGACATGGGAATTCTTCAATGAATGTACTTGATGATGGTGATGGTTATCGATTGGTAAAAGAAGAAAGAGAAGTCAAGACTTCAAGGCAGTTCATTTTTGAAGAATTATGTAAGCTTGGTATGATTCAAGGAAAATATGAAGAAATGGAGATGTGTGGCATGCATCCAGGGAAACAACATTCTATTGAGAGGTGTCAAGAGTTCAGACAGTTGCTTCAAAGACTGATGGACACAAACCAAGTACAAGTTGGTTATGGGGGAGAAACAAAAGAAGTGGCTATGATGCAGTCAAATGAGAAACAAGGGATGACGACTCCAAAACCCCTGGTAATTCATTTCAGCAGAAATGCATCTACACAGACATCTCAAGGCCTAAAGCCTATCATTGTTCAAACACCAGTGCCTTTTCCGTATAAAAGTAACAAAGCTGTTCCTTGGAAATATGATGTAGAAGTGAGAGAGGGTAAGCAGAAAGATGAACAGTGGAACAACAATAGTGTTGAAAATCCTGCAGTTACTAATATTTCAGGAATCGGGGGCATAACTCGAAGTGGTCGTTTGTATTCACTGCCAGAATTAAAAAAAACACTAATTAATAAAGAGAAAGAATGAGAGGTTCCAAAAGAAAAAGAAAAAGAACTGGAGAAAGAGGGAATAGTAAAAGAAAAGAATCAAGAGAAGAAAGAAGTGTCAGATGGAGAAGCACGGGAATTCCTTAGGTTCATTCAACAAAGTGATTACAGGGTGATAGAACAACTGAATCGTATGCCAGCTAAGATATCTCTCCTAGGACTGCTAATGCATTCAGAGGCACACAGGAAGCTGTTATTGAAAATTTTGAATGAAGCTCACGTGGCACATGATATATCCCTGGACCAGTTTAGGAGCATAGTCAATAATATCACCGCCAACAACCATTTAACTTTTACAGATGACGAAATTCCTAGTGAAGGACGAGGGCATAATAAAGCCCTCCACATTTCAGTCAAATGCATGGACCATATGATAGCCCGAGTGCTTATTGATAATGGTTCTTCATTGAATGTTATGCCAAAGACCACTTTAGAAAAGCTGCCTTGTGAGGGGATCTATATGAAACCTAGTGCCATGGTAGTACGGGCCTTTGATGGCAGTCGAAGAGAAGTGATAGGAGAGGTTGAGTTGTCATTTCAGATCGGTCCTTGTACATTCCAAATAACTTTCCAGGTTATGGACATTGTACCTGCATATAGTTGTCTGTTAGGACGACCGTGGATACATTCAGCAGGGGTTATTCCCTCTACCCTACACCAAAAGCTGAAGTTTGTGATGGATGACAAACTGGTGATCGTAATGGGGGAAGAAGATTTACTTGTGAGTGGACCATCATCCACACGATACATCGAAGCTGCTGAGGAGGCATTAGAGTCCTCTTTTCAAACTCTGGAGATTGTCGACACGGCATATGTCGAATCTATTCCTTTGAAGCCCCAATTACCCAACACAACTTTGATGATGGCTAAGGTCATGTTGAGTAAGATATCTGAGCAAGGAATTGGTCCAAGAAAGAATGGAGGAGGGTCTACAGTCTTATTGGAAGTTCCTGAGAAGAAAGGAAGGTATGGGTTGGGATATAAGCCAACTAAAGCAGATAAAAGAAGAACGTGGGAAGACAAAAAAGAAAGAAACCTGGCTCGATTGGAGGGGCGAGAGCCAAAGGTAGGAAGGATTCCTATTTGTGATATCCGTGAAAGTTTTCAGAGTGCAAGATGGGTGAATTTTGATCAAGTGGCCGCAGTTGAAGATGATCCTACTGTTGAGTGTGCTAATTTCGTGTACCCGTGCACTGTAGATCGGGAACTTAAAAATTGGGAAATCTCTGAGCTTCCTACCATCTTTAGTAATGATTCCATGTAATTTTTATATACAAATCCTATGGCTCTGCCCAAGGCCTTAAGATCTTTGTATGGGCTCACATGTTTCTTTCCAGTATTAATAAAAATTTCTTTTTACTAATTTTCTCCCTCATGACTTTTATTTTATATTAAATAATGCAGATCCAAAGTGAATCTTATGGGAAAGATAGTGTTGAAACTGTGATGTACAATTTTGATTGCCCTATAAACCATGCAGACGAGGGTGGTGAAGATAGTTGGGAATTGTCCCCAGAATTGTTGAGGTTGATGGAAAAGGAGGCTAGAGAGATAAAACCATATCAGGAGTCCACTAAAGTGATAAATTTGGGGAATAAGGAAAATAAAAGAGAAGTAAAGATTGGCACTAGCATGAAAGTTGAAACACAAAAAGATTTGATTGATTTGTTGCACGAGTTTGTAGATGTCTTTGCCTGGTCTTACCACGAAATGCCGAGATTGGATGTTAGTATTGTTCAGCATATGTTACCATTAAAGTCTGAATGTCCTCCTATCAAGCAAAAGTTAAGAAGAATGAAGCCTGAAATGTCCTTAAAAATCAAAGAAGAAGTAAAGAAGCAATTTGATGCTGGTTTCTTGTCAGTAGCAAAATACCCAGAATGGGTTGCAAACATTGTCCCAGTACCAAAGAAGGATGGAAAGGTTCGTATGTGTGTCATTATAGGGATTTGAATAGGGCCAGCCCTAAAGATAATTTCCCGCTTCCACATATTGACGTGCTAGTAGACAATACAGCCCAATTTGCCTTGTTTTCTTTTATGGACGGATTTTCTGGCTATAATCAGATTAAAATGGCACCTGAGGATATGGAAAAGACCACCTTCATTACTCTGTGGGGAACCTTTTGTTATAAGGTAATGCCATTTGGACTTAAAAATGCTGGGGCAACATATTAGAAGGCAATGATGACCTTATTTCATGATATGATGCATAAGGAGATTGAAGTCTATGTAGATGATATGATTGCAAAATCAAGAAGTGAGGAGGAGCATTTGGTTAATCTACGAAAGTTGTTTAAGCGGTTGAGGAAGTATAAGCTTAGGTTGAACCCGACTAAATGTACATTCGGAGTAAAATCAGGAAAGCTGCTCGGCTTCATTGTTAATGAGAAGGGAATAGAGGTTGACCCAGATAAAGTGCAAGTAATTCTTGAAATGCTAGAACCTCGCACAGAGAAAGAAGTTCGCAGATTTTTGGGAAGGTTAAACTACATTGCTAGATTCATCTCCCAATTAACTGCCACTTGTAAACCTTTGTTTAAGCTTTTGAGGAAAAATCAAGTTGTTGAGTGGAATGAAGATTGTCAAGCAGCCTTTGAGAAGATTAAGCAATACTTGCAAAATCCTCCAATCCTGGTTCCGCCAACTCCTGGAAGGCCTCTCATTTTGTATTTGATAGTGCTCGATGAGTCAATGGGATGTGTTTTAGGTCAGCATGATGAGTCAGGGAAAAAGGAGCATGCTATTTACTATCTAAGCAAAAAGTTCACTAGTTGTGAAGCGAAATACTCTTCACTTGAGAAAACTTGTTGTGCCTTGGCATGGGCCGCTCATCGTTTAAGGCAGTATATGTTGAGTCATACAACTTGGTTGGTGTCCAAAATGGATCCAATCAAGTATATTTTTGAAAAACCTGCTCTCACAGGAAGGATTGCTCGATGGCAGGTTTTATTATCAGAATATGATATTATATATGTCACACAAAAAGCAATTAAGGGAAGCATTTTGGCAGAATACTTAGCTCATCAACCTATTGAGGATTATCAGCCGATGCAACCAGAGTTTCCGGATGAAGAAATACTAACTCTCTCTAATCAAGAAAGTGAAGTTAGAGAAAAATGGATTTTGTGGTTTGATGGTGCTTCTAATGCACTAGGACATGGGATAGGAGCTGTGCTGATCTCTCCACAGAACCAATATATTCCGTTGATAGCCAGGCTATGTTTTGATTGTACGAATAATATAGCAGAATATGAAGCATGTGTTATGGGGATTCAAGTGGCCCTCGAATCGAAAGCCAAAATTCTAGAGGTATATGGAGACTCTGCTTTGGTTATTCATCAGTTACGTGGTGAATGGGAGACTCGTGATCATAAATTAGTCCTTTATCAAACTTATATTAAAGGGTTAATTGAGCACTTTGAAGACATAACTTTCCATCACATCCCTCGTGAAGAGAATCAGTTGGCTGATGCTTTAGCCACCTTATCATCAATGTTTGAATTAGATCAAGAGGGAAGCATGCCCCTTATAAAAATACAAAGCCATGATCAGCCAGAATATTGTCATCTCATAGAAGAGTCAGATGGAAAGCCTTGGTATTTTGATATCAAGCACTATCTTAAAGATAAAGAATATCCACTAGGTGCTTCTGATAATGACAAAAGAACATTGAGAAGGCTTGCAATGAGTTTCTTCTTAAATGAGGATGTACTTTATAAGAGGAATCATGATATGGTGCTCCTCAGATGTGTTGATGCAAAAAAAGCAGAGCAGATACTTAAAGAAGTTCATGAAGGCTCTTTCGGAACTCATGCCAATGGGCATGCTATGGCTAGGAAGATATTAAGGGCTGGATACTACTGGCTGACTATGGAGAATGATTGTTACAGCTATGTGAGAAAGTGTCACAAATGTCAAACCTACGCTGACCATATTCACGCTCCGCCAGGACCTTTAAATGTTTTGACAGCACCATGGCCGTTCTCGATGTGGGGGATAGATGTCATTGGAGTTATCGAACCAAAAGCATCTAATGGACACCGCTTTATATTGGTTGCAATTGATTATTTTACTAAATGGATTGAGGCCGCTTCTTATGCCAGTATAACTAGGAATATGGTGGTAAAATTCATAAATTTCGTGGGTGCTCGTGTCCTCTGTTTTTGAATTTCACAGGTGCTTGTGCCCTCTGTTTTTTAAATTTCACAGGTGCTCGTACCCTCTGTTTTTAAATTCCGTGGGTGCTTGTGCCCTCTTTTTTTTAAATTTCGCAGATGCTTGTGCCCTCTGTTTTTAAATTTCACGGGTGCTTGTGCCCTTTGTTTTAAATTTCTCAAGTGCTCGTGCCCTCTGTTTTTCAATTTCTTGGGTGTTCGTAGCCTCTGTTGTTATTTCTTGTGCCTCTTTTGTTCAATTTCTTTGGGTACTCGTACCTTCTTTTTTTACATCTATGGGAATTTATAGCTTTTGTTTTTTTTCATTGTTTTGAAACCCAAATAAAATTGGAGTTCATGTCTTTACTTATTTTTCTACTACAATAATATGAACACATTCAGTTGTTCATATTATCTAGTAAAAATTAAGTAAAGAGGGGCAGTTGTGAACACCCAATTTTATCTGAGTAGTTTTGATAGTGATATTTGAAAATAAATAACAAAATAAAAAAAAATAATGAATTAAATAAAAATTGAATGAAAATAATAAGTGAATAAATGACTTTCGGTGCTTGTTAGGCTAAGCCCATAGTTAACTAAAAAGAGAAAATAGAAGATAAAAAGAACAAGCAAAAATAAAAGAAAAAGGAAAGTCACGTTTTTCTCGCACATAGTCACTGTTACGAATTGAATGCATTATTCATACATAACATTTCAATGTGGTTCATGTGCATATCTCACAGCTAATAATATACACAGAATTCCAGAATATTCCATATCATCATCATCATCATTATATGATACAACATAATAATAAATAATAATAATAATAACGAAAGGGAAAAGAAGAGACGAGAAAAGGAAACGATCACAGTTATGGGCATTTGAACCTTACGATGGCCTATAAATAAGCAATACAAAAAAACAGAGAGGAGGTGCTAAATTGAGGGAGAAGGAAGAAGAGATGCCACACTACTGATCTGGAAGAAGAAAAAGAAGAGGAGGGAGATTCTGTTGCTAAGAGAGCCACGGAGGTATTCCAATTACTCTGTTGTTAACTGTAGTTATATAAAACTTTTTGATTCTTTATAGCTTGCTTGAATGCTTGTTTGCTCTGCACAAGTTTATTCCATTCATGCACCATAGCAATGTCTCTGTTCTCTTTTGATATTTGTTGCTGAAATTATGAATATCTAGGATTGTGCTTGTTCTGATAATTGAATTTCATTGGATTGAGAGGTGAAATACGACAATTCTGTTCTGACCAAATCCATAGCAGTAGTATCCATATTCTTTAATTTACACCACCTGTTATCACACAGTAATGAACTAGTTTCAGATTTCCTCTTAAAAAGAACAAAACTCTATAAGTACATTAATTTTAGTTTTAGTTTTAGTTTTTTTTCTTTTCAAAATCACCACACAATACAAAAGCACATACACATCGTTTTTTTTCTGGCACATACTAATAACTCATTCATATACTTAAAAAAAATTTAGGCATCGAAGCCACAACTCTAATTTACACACATACATGCACATTCTCAGTATTTTCAAACTAAATTTAGATCCTATTTTGAGCATAAGGCATATTCACTACCATGATTGATTCAACCTTAAGCTGTTGACATAGATACCTTTAGGCTCTCCGCACCAAGCTTGCGTCATAGAGCAAGCACACAAAAATTTTACCTATGCAAAATAATGAATACCACGGTCCTTATGAGTCAGAGTAGCTGGAGCAAGGGGAATGAACAAACAAGCGTTTCCAACAAGATGACAAAGAATTATTAACCAAATTAATTAATTAAAAAAATCAAGAAAAAGAAAGAGAATAAAAATTTTCCAATCACGGCCCGTATCCCGAACCCTTGCCATTCACCGTCGCTTCCGTGATGCCAAGATACGAGATTCCTATACAACTATTGCGCAAGTAGCTGTCGATTACTAGCCTCGGTCATTATGCGAAAGCGTACAACTGCCATGCGTCGTCTTCGTTTTACCTTCGTCGCTCCCATAAAAGCGCTCCCGCCAAAGTTAGGAGAACATGGTGATTTTTTCCTGTGCCGCCGCCGCATCTGGGAGCTCCCTTGTGAATTTAGAAAAGCTAAACTTGGGGCAAAGAGTGTGAGAAGGCAAAAAGGGTATACCCCCTTCTTTTCAATCTGTCACGGGTTTAGATTGGCTTGGCCCGTAATTCGTTTTTACTAAAGGAAGAAGGGCTTTCTTTTATGAATATTGGGCTGAAAACGAAAATGAGAAAGGGGTCATCTTTTTTTTTTTGCCAGAGTAATAAATCAAGAACACGTACCCCTTTTAACATAAATTTGATTCACGTTTCTTTCTAAAGGTAATAATAAAATAAAGTAATGTTTCTTTCTAAAAGAATTTGATGAAGCATATATCTCCTTTGTCTCAGGCATTGCATTTTTTTCTTCTTCTTCTTTTTTTTTTACGTTTTTTTAAATAATAATAATAAAAAATAAAAATAAAAATGGATTAATAATTTATTAGATAACGTTTCTTTTTTAATAAAATAAAAATGAAGATTTAGTAATTATTCATGTTGGGTTTAGGACTCACTTGAATATCACAAAATCCTCTATAGTTTTTGCAAGAGTATTATGTATCTGTTCAGTCGCTTATCGTTGTGTATAATACTCTATAATATTTAAGATTTAATATCTTAATAATTCTTATAAAAATAATAAAAACTAAATAACTAAAAAAACATCAACCAACAAAAATATTTTTCTACCAAAGAACTACGTGAGTCTGATTTCTTCATTGCACCGAAGGATACGTAGGAGCAGGGGCAAACTCCTGTCGATCTCAAAAACCATAAAAATAAAATAGTAATAATAAGATTTTTTTTAAAAATAAAATAAATCTATAATTTAAATAAAAAATAATAGGATCAATAATTTTATAAGCAAGAGGATAAGACAGTTAATATTTTCACACATCAAGTAAAAAGGGTAACCGTTTTTATAATGGACGTCATAGGGTGCTAACACCTTGCCTATGCGTAATTGACTCCCGAATCCAATCTGTGGTTCAAGACCATTTTTAGGGTTTTTCCATGTTTTCCTTTAATAAAAGATGGTGGCGGCTCCTCTGATTTTTATTTTTTATTTTTTTCGCCGTCCAGTTGTGACCCCGGTTGCAATAGGAAAGAACACAAAACATTCTTCGTTTTTAACTTTTATCATACATACATTGAATTACATTACATAGTACAATTTTACAAATGGGCCTATGGATTGTACAACTGCTCCATGCCGTCATTAGGGGACCTCTAACTTTAATTTCTTTTCCCTGCTAGGAAAAAAATCTTAATTTATTTTTTGATGTTTTTTCTTTGTTTTTTAAAATCTTGATTACCAAAAAGACACCTTATTAGTTTGTTTACATTAAACATTTTATTGAAGTCTCCTGTCCTGTTTATAACACAAATTTATAAACTAAAATCAATAATTATTTTGTTAAATAATTGTGAGTCTTATCATGCAACTTTGATAGTGTATCAGAATATTTATAAGTGAGATATCGTAAAAATGGACATTATATATTTTATTTTGAAGCTTCAATGTCGATATAGTCTCCAAAATATAACTTCTAATAAAGGTATCATATTTATTATTATTAGATAGAAAGCCATACTTTTTAATAAAGTATTCACACATAATGTTAGTTAAAAAAAATAAAATTACAATGAATCAAATTAAAATCCAACCTGAAAGTACATCACGTTGAAGAGCCTTCGGTTTACTGTTTAGATGAATTAATGCACCATTACGCATCTCTCAACACTTTTCTTTTCATGATCCACGCTAATTGACACATGTGGATTTCTTTCTCCTGCAACCTTCAATCTACAATCTCTTTCTCAAAGAAAAAGAAGCATCATGTGAAAAATCAAAAAGTAGTGTGTGTATTTTGAGAATCCTTCCCTCGTAGGTAAGAAAAGGTACCACTTTTTTCTGATAAAAACATTGTTTATAAATTACTTTTTTCCCATTTTTTTCTAAAAATTAGTACAAATTTACTGATTGTCTTTCTTTTACCATTATTCCATTAAAAAACAACTTCTTTCTTTGCACCACTTTGTTTTTCTTTCCTCCATTGTAAATTTGTACAAATTTACTAATTGTCTTTTTTTTTTCTAGCCATGTTTTGAGTATCCAGAGCAAATTATTTGAGAAGGAAGATCAGTGTTTGTTTTCTACATTTTACTTATATTTATATTCTAGGTTTTTATGGTTCTTGATTTTAAATTTTCTTCCATTTTGCAAACACTATTTTGCCAAATAATAAGTTAAGGAAGATTAGTATTTGTTTACTAAAGAACGACTTCCTAATGAGCAAAATGATGAGTCTATCCTTTTGATTTTCTATTAGTGTACTTTCCATTCTATGCATATATCATATGTTATTGTAGATGAAAAAATCATTTTTTATCACCTGTTATTGCAACTTAGGTAATTAAGTTGTCAATGGAATGAACATTGCTTATGAATCCTGTTTGAATAAAGCAACCACTGTTGAGAAAGTTATAACTTAAAATATCACAAAGCTACAAGATGAAGTTAGAGAATCTTGATCAAGAGCTTCATGAAATGGAAGCAAAGGATACAATAAAGTCAAACATAGATGAATTTTATGGATGCATTTATAATAAAAAAAATAAGAAATATATGTTTTCTATAAATTCATCTTCATTCTTCAGTATCTATTATAGGATTCATAGTTCTATAAAAAATATCTATTATAAAAGTTATAATTTTGTACCTTTTTCTAATTTATTATTTCATTAATTTTAATATGAATATATTATTTCTTTTAGAGCATCTTCTCACCTAAATTCATTGAGGATTTTTTTATCTAAGCAAGTTTGAATTTTTTTACATAATTAATTTAGATTCAAATACTTGATAACATATTAAAATTAATTCATGTGTTTGTTTCTATCTTTTCCATGTATATTAAATTTGGAGTCCAAATTGTTTTAGTGTTTTTACTAGTTTTTTAATTCATTGTTATTATAATTAAATATAAATTTTTTATGTAAATTTCCAATTTAATATTAATAATTTGATTTAGATTTTAGTTGTATTTTAATTATTTTTTAAATGAAATAGATAATTCATTTGCTTAATAATTGAAAATATAATAGTTAATTAAAGATGAATGATACTAAACATATAAGAGATAATATTACATATTATTAAATTAATGTAAAATATTTTGAAGAATTAATGGAATGACATATAAATTGTCTATTAAAGATTAATATATTATATTAGTAATTTTAACATCTAATAATAACAATTATTCATACCAAATTAGTTGTAAAATCAT
Source organism: Spatholobus suberectus (assembly GCA_004329165.1). NCBI lineage: Eukaryota > Viridiplantae > Streptophyta > Magnoliopsida > Fabales > Fabaceae > Spatholobus > Spatholobus suberectus. The sequence continues at coordinate 54,983,396 of CM014732.1, forward strand.
ACCCAAATGGTTAAGAATAAAAAATTAATTTTATATAATGATCTTTATTGTTCAAGTTTAGGTTTAATGATTAAAGTTTGCACATTTAGCTCATAAAAAGGTTTGTTCATTTGATACATAATTCTTAATTTTTAAATAAAATCTTTGGAAAGTATGAATTTTAAATTTTAAATGGTGAAGTCTTTATTCTACCATATAGCATTTCTACCATTAGCAGCAATTAGATGCTAGTCAATGACATTAATTTTTTGAAAATTAATGACTAATTGCTCCACAATATTTTCTCTAGTAAATACACTAAATTAAAAATTTAAATAGAATTTGCCATAGGGTCGATTCTTTGTAGACCTACTAACTGTATTTTCATGCAAATTTAATATATAACATATTATTTTTTAAACAAATCATTGCTAATTTTTTGTTTATTATTTTTTCATCTAAGTGATTTATTAAAGACTTTCTTTTATTATAGTAATAAAATTTTCTTGCATTGCACGGTGATATTATTATTATTGTTATTTTTATTACTAATATTTTTAATTATTGATATTTTTAGGAATAAAAAATAAAATAGATGACTAATTTGTGGAGTTGACGAGAATTTGTAGCAATTGATCGGTGTGATTCTTAATTATCTTATATGTACATGTATCTTATAAAAAACAAAGTAGCTAATTATTTGATAATTTATTTATATTACCTAATATATGAAAAACTTTAGTTTTTCAATAACTTCTTATTCAATTATAATGAAAATATTAATTTGTTAATTTTTTATTTTTTATATAAATTGTCTTTTAAAATAATTAAAAAATATCTCTTTCACACATAATTTATCCCTACATCACATCATATCAAATTGAACACAAGTAAATATGATATTTGATATAAATTGTACCAACATCTAATCATTTAAATATGCATACTTAAATTTAGATTGTTTCATTTATTTACTTAATTTTGTTTCTAATATTTTTACACTATAGATTAATTATTGAAAGTTTGTTTCCTTACTCTTTTATTAATTTTTTCGTTGATTTAAATTTAGCACTCTATAATTATAACATTAAATTTTGACATTTATCAAGCTATATTACTATTGTTACTATGCCAGTTATGTAGGTCATAATAAATATTTGGATTAATTTCATTTTTTTCCTTCAAAGTTTTATAATTTTTGTGAATTTTGCCATCATTTTTTTTGCAAATTTTGCCTCCAATTTATAAAATATCACAAATTTTTCCCCAAGTAAAAAAATACCGCAATTAAAGAAAAAATTGTCACAAAATTGTCTTAATTGTGGCAATTTAAGTAAAAACAACCACAAAATATATTAATTGTGGCAGTTTTTTTATGTTAAGACAAAATTTGCGATAGGTTGTAAATTGAAAGGGGGTGCAAAATTTGTGAAATTGTGAAACTTTGGAAGCAAAAAGTGCAATTAAGCCTAAATATTTTACTAACATAATTAATTCAAATATAATTTAAATTAAATTAAAAATCATACAAAAAAATTGCTTATTTATAAATACTCATAAAACCTTGTCCAATTCTTAATATACACACAATTTCAACGATCCAACTATTAAATTAAAAAATTTATTTAGTAAATCAAGTCTACTAATTTTTATAAAGTTTGAAAACTATTTGATACTTCATTAAAGAAATTCAAATTAATGTATAATATACTTTTTAAATCATAAGTAAAGAGTTTAATTACTATACATTGTTAGTGTAAAAATTACACTGTCAATTAATTAGAAATCACTATTAGTATAACTTTTAAGATTATTATTGTAAAAGTCAACAAACTTATCATACATGGTGGTTTGTGATTAGATAACAATGTAAAACTCCTTTACACTGTCAATGCATAACCTTTTTTCTCATAAGTAAATGTCAACTATAAGATTAACACTTTTAAGATTATTATTGTAAAAGTCAACAAATTTATCATACATGGTAGTTTGTGATTAGATAACAATGTAAAACTCATTTACACTGTCAATGTATAGTCTTTTTTCTCATAAGTAAATGTCAACTATAAGATTAACCAACTACAAATGTTCGATTTATCTAAAATTTAGTGTGCATGATCATTGAGATAATATCAAAATATTCAACAATTGAATCATTAAAATTTAATATAAATCATGAGTTATTGAGTGAAGTAACTTTACTAAGTTACTCTTAGAGCAACTTGATCTCCACCTTATGTATATATGTGTGTGTGTGTGTGTGTGTGTGTGTGTGTGATGACAACGAAATGATAGTGAAGGTGGCCAATGATTTTGGTTCTCAATTTCTTAGTTTTGTCCTTTTTATATGAGTTACTTATATACTTTAATTGTTTTTATTTTTTAAAATTAGTCTATATATGAGTTGATTGATCCCTAATTTATATAGCGGGTTAAATACATAAGAGCACCAATTAACATTTTTTATAAATAAAAAGTGATATTGATGATTAGATTCATGAATATACTCAAATCAACATAAAGATTAATCAATTAAATTTGTAAGTAATGATTATAATTATTTTAGTTGTACATTTTAATGAATAAAAAAATATTTTTATTTCAATGGAAAATTAATATATGAAAAAGTGCTACATGACAAAAATCTTCTTTTATATATATACTAGTATGTGGACTCCTGCAATGCATGGGAAATTAACATTTAATTATTATTTTGATTGATATGCAATATTAACTATTTGTAAGGTAAATATAACGTTTGTTAATATGAAAATTTCTAAATGTATTTATTTTAATACTTAGTATAAAAAAGAAGGACCATAAGTTTTTATATTATTAGTGAAATTAAGTACGTTGATGCTTATTTTAATGTCAATATTGTAGTGATATTTTGTATTTTTAATATATATATATATATATATAGTTTAGATAATAATTCTTAAACGTGAATATTGTATAAAATTTATGTACATATATACTAATATATATTTACATAAAATTTAAAACATTATTAAAAGTAATAATAATATGAAAAATTATAAATTATAAACTCTACCCGTGCAAGGCACGGGGTTATTATACTATTATAGATACAATCACATAAAAAAATAACTAAAATAATAAGAAGCAAAATAAAATTCGAATTTTATTTATTTATGCAAATAAAGAAAATAGATAACAAAATGTCACCGATATTCAACTTTATTAACAAAATTATATATTTGCTGTTTTTTCTTTTTAAGTTTTACGCACAAGTTTCAATTATTTAAGTTTATAATTTTTTAAAAATTCAAACATATAAGAGTTCTTTTAAATTTTTATTTTATTAAAATATAATCTCACAAACAGTTGTAATACCATTAATAGTAATAATTATTAAAATAATATTACATTTTTTGCATTAGAAAGGTTTAAGAAAAAGGTTAAATTTCATTTTGATTTCTCTATAATTCTCAATTTGCGATTTTAGTCCTTCTATTTTTAGTTCCATTATTTTAGTTTTCCAATTGTTAAAAATTTGCGATTTTGGTCTCTTATTTTTAATTTCGTGATTTTAGTCCTCTAATTTTTAAAAATTTAAAATTGTAGTCCTCCAATTTTAGACTAACATTTTAAAAATCGCCAAAATTCACGATTTTAGAGAGATCAAAATTATAAATTTTAAAAATTAGAAGACTAAAATTACAAATTAAAAATAAGAGAACTAAAATTACAAATTTTTAAAAATTAAAAAACTAAAATTATAGAAATAAAAGTAAAAAGATTAAAACTGTGAATAAAAAATTATATAGAGACCAAAAGTGTAATTTAGAAAAAAAGAAGATACTACAGTAAAAAATTTTACATGAAAATACATAAAAATCAAATTCTTTTTTAGCTTAACAGCTTTTTTCACAATAATAATTGACTATTAAAATATAGTTTTTTTATGTTGACGGAAACAATAAGTTGACGAGTCAGTCTCCTTTCATATTGATATCTGGGACTGGTTGCAACTTGCAACTAGTGTTTTAAAAACCGGACCGGTCATCGACTCGATCGAGGTATTGAGTTAATGGGTTACTAGTCGAACCAGTGGGTCATTGGTTGAACCATATGAACTGGTGTAAGTGACATTTAAAGTTATCCATATATATTATTCTTTTCATCTAATATATCAATAGCCAAGGTAGAGCAATGGTAAAATGTACCTTTTGTCCTCTCGAAGATGTGTGTTCGATCCTTGTGGTGAGGATATTTTGCATTTTCCTACATTTTAAAATAACCGCTTGTGACTCATTTGCTTTCAAAATTCAAAATTTCAATACGCCTTGGGACCCGTTCAACATTAGTTCAATCAGTACAACAGCTATGACACCTTGGACCATGTGTGAGGTCAGTCAACCCAATTAGTACAACGACTTTAACACTTTGTCCTCTCGAAGATGTGTGTTCGATCCTTGTGGTGAGGATATTTTGCATTTTCCTACATTTTAAAACAACCGCTTGTGACTCATTTACTTTCAAAATTCAAATTTTCAATATGCCTTGTGACCCGCTCAACATCAGTTCAATCAGTACAACAGCTATGACACCTTGGACCATGTGCGAGGTCAGTCAGCCCAATTAGTACAACGACTTTAACACTTTGTCCTCTCGAAGATGTGTGTTCGATCCTTGTGGTGAGGATCTTTTGCATTTCCTACATTTTAAAACAACCGCTTGTGACTCATTTGCTTTCAAAATTCAAAATTTCAATACGCCTTGGGACCCGCTCAACATCAGTTCAATCAATACAACAGCTATGACACCTTGGACCATGTGCGAGGCCAGTCAGCCCAATTAGTACAACGACTTTAACACTTTGTCCTCTCGAAGATGTGTGTTCGATCCTTGTGGTGAGGATCTTTTGCATTTTCCTACATTTTAAAATAACCGCTTGTGACTCATTTGCTTTCAAAATTCAAATTTTCAATACCCATTGGGACCCGCTCAACATCAGTTCAATCAGTACAACAGCTATGACACCTTGGACCATGTGCGAGGTCAGTTAGCCCAATTAGTACAATGACTTTAACACTTTGTCTTCTCGAAGATGTGTGTTCGATCCTTGTGGTGAGGATCTTTTGCATTTTCCTACATTTTAAAATAACCACTTGTGACTCATTTGCTTTCAAAATTCAAATTTTCTATACGCCTTGGGACTCGCTCAACATCAGTTCAATCAGTACAACAGCTATGACACCTTGGACCATGTGCGAGGTCAGTTAGCCCAATTAGTACAACGACTTTAACACTTTGTCCTCTCGAAGATGTGTGTTTGATCCTTATGGTGAGGATATTTTGCATTTTCCTACATTTTAAAACAATCGCTTGCGACTCATTTGCTTTCAAAATTCAAATTTTCAATACGCCTTGGGACCCGCTCAACATCAGTTCAATCAGTACAACAGTTATGACACCTTGGACCATGTGCGAGGTCAGTCAGCCCAATTAGTGCAACGACTTTAACACTTTGTCCTCTCGAAGATATGTGTTCCATCCTTGTGGTGAGGATATTTTGCATTTTCCTACATTTTAAAACAATCGCTTGCGACTCATTTGCTTTCAAAATTCAAATTTTCAATACGCCTTGTGACCCGCTCAACATCAGTTCAATCAATACAACAACTATGACACCTTGGACCATGTGTGAGGTCAGTCAGCCCAATTAGTACAACGACTTTAACACTTTGTCCTCTCGAAGATGTGTGTTCGATCCTTGTGGTGAGGATCTTTTGCATTTTCCTACATTTTAAAACAACCGCTTGTGACTCATTTGCTTTCAAAATTCAAATTTTCAATACACCTTGGGAGCCACTCAACATCAGTTCAATTAGTACAACAGCTATGACACCTTGGACCATGTGCGAGGTCAGTCAGCCTAATTAGTGCAACGACTTTAACACTTTGTCCCCTCGAAGATATGTGTTCCATCCTTGTGGTGAGGATATTTTGCATTTGCCTACATTTTAAAACAACTGCTTGCGACTCATTTGCTTTCAAAATTCAAATTTTCAATACGCCTTGGGACCCGCTCAACATCAGTTCAATCAATACAACAGCTATGACACCTTGGACCATGTGCGAGGTCAGTCAGCCCAATTAGTACAACGACTTTAACACTTTGTCCTCTCGAAGATGTGTGTTCGATCCTTGTGGTGAGGATCTTTTGCATTTTCCTACATTTTAAAACAACCGCTTGTGACTCATTTGCTTTCAAAATTCAAATTTTCAATACACCTTGGGAGCCGCTCAACATCAGTTCAATCAATACAACAGCTATGACATCTTGGACCATGTGCGAGGTCAGTCAGCCTAATTAGTACAACGACTTTAACACTTTGTCCTCTCGAAGATGTGTGTTCAATCCTTGTGGTGAGGATATTTTGCATTTTCCTACATTTTAAAACAATCGCTTGCGACTCATTTGCTTTCAAAATTCAAATTTTCAATACGCCTTGGGACCCACTCAACATCAATTCAATCAGTACAATAGCTATGACACCTTGGACCATGTGCGAGGTCAGTCAACCCAATTAGTACAACGACCTTAACACTTTGTCCTCTTGAAGATGTGTGTTCGATCCTTGTGGTGAGGATATTTTGCATTTTCCTACATTTTAAAACAACTGCTTATGACTCATTTGCTTTCAAAATTCAAATTTTCAATACGCCTTGGGACCCGCTCAACATCAATTCAATCAATACAACAGTTATGACACCTTGGACCATGTGCGAGGTCAGTCAGCCCAATTAGTACAACGACTTTAACACTTTGTCCTCTCGAAGATGTGTGTTCAATCCTTGTGGTGAGGATATTTTGCATTTTCCTACATTTTAAACCAACTGCTTGCGACTCATTTGCTTTCAAAATTCAAATTTTCAATACGCCTTGGGACTCACTCAACATTAGTTCAATCAGTACAACAGCTATGACACCTTGGACCATGTGCAAGGTCAGTCAGCCCAATTAGTACAATGACCTTAACACTTTGTCCTCTTGAAGATGTGTGTTCGATCCTTGTGGTGAGGATATTTTGCATTTTCCTACATTTTAAAACAACCATCTGTGACTCATTTGCTTTCAAAATTCAAATTTTCAATACACCTTGGGAGCCGCTCAACATCAATTCAATCAGTACAACAACTATGACACGTTGGACCATGTGCGAGGTTAGTCAACCCAATTAGTACAACGACTTTAACACTTTGTCCTCTCGAAGATGTGTGTTCGATCCTTGTGGTGAGGATCTTTTGCATTTTCCTACATTTTAAAATAACCACTTGTGACTCATTTGCTTTCAAAATTCAAATTTTCAATACGCCTTGGGACCCGCTCAACATCAGTTCAATCAGTACAACAGTTATGACACCTTGGACCATGTGCGAGGTCAGTTAGCCTAATTAGTACAACGACTTTAACACTTTGTCCTCTCGAAGATGTGTGTTCGATCCTTGTGGTGAGGATCTTTTGCATTTTCCTACATTTTAAAATAACCGCTTGTGACTCATTTGCTTTCAAAATTCAAATTTTCAATACGCCTTGGGAGCCGCTCAACATCAGTTCAATTAGTACAACAGCTATGACACCTTGGAGCATATGCGAGGTCAGTCAACCCAATTAGTACAACAACCTTAACACTTTTGCAAGGTCTTGGGTCGCGTAATAAACTAATAATATCCATTAACCGATTAGATCGGAATCGTGTTTCACCGGTTTAATCCAGTTTGAAGCGATTTAATAGCATTGTTACCAAGTTACAAGCAGATACGATCCAATAATAAGATCGACCCATACACATGTCTGGTTCCCGGTCAGACCAATCCAACCGGCCGGTCTGAGCCGAGTTTTAAAACACTGCTTGCAACCCTAAACATTTGGTTTCACGCTCTATTCTTCTTGTTCCGTTTCTTCTTCAGCTTTCTGAGGCTGCAATTTTCTTCATCTCTTCCATGTTTTCCCACTGTTTCCCCTTTCTCTCTTGTCTGTCACCCCGTTTTGCTGATATTGATGATTCTTCTTTCCGGCCTGCCGTCAATTCCGCCCCCAATATGTCTCGCCCCCATAACTCCGATGTTGCGACACCGCGAGGTTTCACACATATTATCCTGCAGTCAAGATTTAATGGCTGAAATTTTTTCTTCTTATATTTTATTAATTTTGTAAAAGTTGAAATATAAAATTAAGGGTTGTGATTGAAGTTTCCTTCTCTCTCTGACTGCAGCGAGTCCTGACCGTGAATTACCTGACAAGAGAATCTATGAAGTGTTTTTGAGTTTCAGAGGAGAAGACACACGTGCTTCTTTCATTTCACATCTCTATGCCTCTCTTCTTAATGCCGGAGTCAATGTTTTCAAGGATGATGAGTCACTTCCAAGGGGAGATCACATTTCAAAGTCACTGCTGCGAGCAATCGAACAGTCTCAAATTTCTGTTGTTGTTTTCTCAACAAATTATGCAGAGTCCCGATGGTGTCTGCAAGAGTTAGACAAAATAATGAAGTGTCACAGAACCATAGGGCAAGTGGTAGTGCCAGTGTTCTATGATGTTGATCCCTCTGAAGTACGTCATCAAACTGGCCACTTTGGAAATGCATTTCAAAAGCTTGAGAACAGGATTTCAAAAGAATTAGAAGGTTCGTATATCGGCATCATTGCTGAATATTGCCCGTGGAAAACACGCGTGGAGTATTGGAGGAATCTGCTTCGTGAGGCTGCTGGCATCTCAGGGGTTGTAGTCCTAAATTCCAGGTAATTCACACTTTCCTGCTTTCTCAGATTTTTTCTGAACATTGTCTCTAAAAATAACATTTATGAAATTCATCATAGTCTCCGGCGAGTGTGAACAATAATATTGTAAACAAATTAATTAATTACCTTTTCAGCGTCAAAATGATTACCTGAGAGCATTTTTAAGTGCTATTTAAGAAATTTTCTTTAATAGGAGTGTGTTTAGGAATTTTTTTTTAAATCTTTTATCTCTTTCAATTTATTGTTTTCATCTTTATTTTTGGAATAAATTTTAATACGTTTTTAAAATATCAATAATTAAAAATAATCTTATATCACAATATAAATTATTTATTATAAATTAAAAATATATTTTATATATTTAAAAATATTTATTTATTATAAATTTTAGTTATATAAAATAAATATTTATCTTATATATTGTATAGGCTAAAATACTAGTTTACTTAGAGAATTAATAGTTAACAAATCAAGGATCACCTAAATTATATCACCCAATCACATTTCTTAATACTTCAATTTTTTATGTACTGTAGTATCAAAATTGAAGAATCTTAAATTTGTTATTAACCAATTAAATTGACCGGTTAAACTAGCAAAAGAGATAGAAATAACAAACTTGAAATCATGTGAAGATTGGATTGGATAGTGAACCAGTTAAACTTGTTTAAATTCAATTGGTTCAATGATTTGAATCGGCCAATTGAATTAGATGATGTAGCAAGAGTAATTTAGGGTGACATACTTGAAAACATTTATAAAATATAATAAATATTGAGTATTTTTCTTAAACATTTTAATGGTTTGTTGGTTCAGGTAGGTTACAACTTTTGACGAGTTGTTTTGATTGGATTGGATGGATCAAAATGTTTTGACAGTATGTTCATTTATAAGACTAAAGCATACCTAGTATTATGTTCAATTCGTGACTAGACTGGCCACAAAAAGAAAAGATAAAAAAGACTAGACCTGTCGGAGGGACTATCTCGTGCCATTCAGTATTCAGTACGTGTATACAAGCGTATCAACGTTTCTCTGTAATTTTTTTCCTTGTTATTTTTGTTATTGAAAAGTCGTGTTTAAAGCATTTTATAGAAAGCGAAATGTTTAAAAGATCAAACACAGGAAATATATATGGCAGATTGAGAGTAATTACGATAATTAAGTGTTTATAAAAAATTATAAACTGAAATTTGAAATTAACTAATATTTATAATTAGTTAGCAATTAACAATGATGGTTTGATAAAATATTTCTAATTTACTTAAGTGTAATTTTAGGAAATCAAAGAAACGTCGGTTAAAGTAGCAGAAGAATAAGAGCTCCTTTGTTTGTTGTTTATAAAAAAAAATTATGTTTTTAAAAACAAATATAAACATGTTTCATAAAAGTAATTTCTGAAAACTATTTTTAAAACAATCTCTGTTTTATATTTTAAAAGCTATTTTGGTATTTCATCTTCCGTTTTATATTACTTATATTCTTTCTGCTGCTTCATCTTCTTCCTCCATTTACTCTCTTCTACCCCATTCTAAAAATTAGTTTTTGAGAATTGTTCAACAAAATAGGTTTTTAAAATTAAACTATAAAAGCTCAATCAAACACATTCTAAAAATCATAATAGATATATCTTTTTGTTATATAAAAATTTTGAGAAGTGGTAGTAAGTCCATGTATTGTATGAACAAAATGGAGTAACACACTTCTGTCCAACTATAATTATTTTTACTCAAATTTCTCACTGATTTAGATGCATATATGCATATAATTAGTCTTTGTTTTTTTTATAGGAATGAAAGTGAGGCTATCAAAAACATTGTTGGAAATGTTACACGATTGTTAGACAAGACAGAGATGTTCGTTGCCGATAATCCAGTGGGAGTAGAATCTCGAGTGCAAGATATTATTCAGCTGCTAGACTGCAAACTATCAAACAATGTTCTACTACTAGGGATATGGGGAATGGGAGGCATTGGTAAAACAACCATTGCAAAAGCCATTTACAATAGGATTGGCCACAATTTTGAGGGAAGGAGCTTCCTCGCAAATATTAGGGAAGTTTGGGGGCAAGATGCTGGCCAAGTCAATTTACAAGAACAACTTCTATTTGATATTGAAAAAGAAACAAAAACAAAAATACGCAATGTTGAATCAGGAAAAATCATATTAAAGGAAAGACTTTGCCATAAGAGGGTACTTCTTATACTTGATGATGTGAATAAATTGCAGCAATTGAATGCTTTGTGTGGAAGTCATGAATGGTTTGGTTTAGGGAGTAGAATAATCATCACAACCAGAGATATGCACATACTTAGAGGGAGAAGAGTTGACAAAGTGTACACAATAAAAGGAATGGATGAAGGTGAGTCTATTGAGCTTTTTAGTTGGCATGCATTCAAGCAAGCCAGTCCTAGAGAAGATTTTACTGAACTTTCTAGAAATGTAATTGCATATTCTGGAGGATTGCCGCTAGCTCTTGAAGTCCTTGGGTCCTATTTGTTTGATATGGAGGTAACAGAATGGAAGAGTGTATTGGAGAAACTCAAGAAAATTCCTAATGATGAAGTACAGGAGAAGTTAAAAATAAGCTATGATGGTTTAAATGATGATACTGAGAGAGAAATATTTCTCGATATAGCTTGTTTCTTTATTGGGATGGACCGAAATGATGTTATACATATACTAAATGGCTGTGGACTTTTCACAGAAAATGGAATACGTGTCCTTGTAGAGCGAAGCCTTGTAACTGTAGATGATAAGAACAAGCTTGGAATGCATGATTTGCTACGAGACATGGGAAGAGAAATTATTCGTGCAAAATCACCAAAGGATCTTGAGGAGCGTAGCAGATTATGGATTCCTGATGAAGTGCTTGATGTATTATCAAAAGAAATTGTAAGTACTTCATTTATTGTTTTTGGATTTAAAATATCTAAGGCCAATTGAAGCAAAAGACATTTATGAGACAGTTGTTAACATTCGTTTATACGATTGATTGTCACATGAGCTTTGAAAATTAGTTTGGTTATGAATTGTTTTCTGATTCCTTGATCTTAGTAATAAATGATGAATTTCTTCATGAGAGCTTTAGTTACCATATATCTTTAAGGTATGCATATTTTTACCCTTTTGTCCATTATATTTCATAGGGAACAAAAGCTATTGAGGGACTGGCTTTGAAATTGCCAAGAAATAGTACAAAAAGTTTGAGCACTAAAGCTTTTAAGGAGATGAAGAAACTCAAGTTGCTTCAGCTTGCTGGGGTGCAATTGAATGGGGATTTTAAATATCTTTCTGGAGATCTTAGATGGCTTTGTTGGCACAGATTTCCTTTAACGTGCATTCCAACAAACTTTTATCAAGGAAGTCTTGTTTCTATTGAGTTGGAAAACAGTAATGTTGCACTCGTGTGGAAAAAAGCCCAGGTATTAATTTAGTTTTTTGTATTTCATGAGTTGTTTTTACTTTTCTTATTTATGGTTGCAATTTAAATTAAGCGTCTCATATGGCAAAACTATTTTATTATTTGTTTCTTTTAGATATAGTCTTCATCTATTTCTCTTACATTGCAAGTACTTGCAGTAAAAGTGTTTACCAAATAGTCAAGTAATCTAGCATATTATTTGTTATTATGGAACATTAGATCTTCTAACTTTTAAAATTAAGAATTACCAACTTTTCCCAAAATTTTAGTATTTAGGAAAAGTGTTTAAATTTGATTCATTGTCAATGTAAAATTTATTTACATATGTAAACAAAAACAACATTTAGTGTCGTTGATGCTACAAAAGCCCTAAACACTAAATGAACTTTAGTGTCAATTTTATGTTTGAGCTAATGCTAATTAGCATCAATTAAGTTGATGCTATAGTGGACGCCAAAATGAGTTCGTCTGTTTTTGTGGTATCCCTTGACAGATACTTTCTAGCGCTAGATTAACCTAAGCTAATTTAAGCTTGACTTAGCCCATGCTGATATTAGCATCAATTTAGCCTATGTTAGTTTCACAATTGTTGACCAAGTTAGCAGTATTTAATTTTTTTATATTTTTTTGGTGGATAATAAACAAAATAATGTGTGGAGTAAATACATACCTTCCTAAGGGCCACCTCACTATGGGCAACGTGGCCTGTGGAGTGGACTGCTCCATAGTTGCTTGAAGCTTGGTTGGTATTATTTTGGACCTAGACTTTTTCAAAGTCATCCCAATAGGCAGGAAGACCACTTCATGCCTCCTCCCCTATCCAACTAGACCTTATCCTCTTCTTCCTCACTTTAATGAACATGTAAGAAGGACGTTTTGTGCCTCTATCCTCAAACGTCTTTTTGATATGCCCAATATCATGTGAATCCCAAAAAACTATGTATTGCAAAAAGAATTAGTGAAATAGTTAATCATTATGTAGGTTCAATTACTTAGTCATTAGCTAACTACAAGTAAATATATGCAACTTATCCCAAATAACTTCCACCAATAACTCCCCACTTGTTAGGGGTTGCAATCTAACAATGGTAAGAACTTCAAAACTGTGCCTGGCTAGCAGTCCTAAGCACTTAAGCAGCATCTGGGCCAAAAGTCCACTTCTAAAAGATCTAATCAAAATTCAATTTCTTGGAGGTTATCTAATCAAATAAATTTTATATTTATTATGAATATACATGAAAGCTCTTTCTCAACTCCAAAGATGAAGCATACGACCACCCACCTCTTGTGCAAAGACGTTAATGTAATGAAAACAAGTGAGAGGTAACAATTGCAATTTTGACTACTTGATTAAAGAAGTTGTAAATTCAAATTTTAAAACATTTATCATCCCAAAATTTTTAACTCCCATTAAAATGCTCATAAATAACTTTTAATAATTTATGTGATATATATATACATAAATGTAGCCTTGGGTGGAAGACTTTGAAAGCAAGAGTAAAACTATTGGCGATAAAAAATTATACTACATGAATATAAATATTTTACTTCCTAGTTTCAAGTTTCGTGACAGATTGTAATTGCTTCCATTTATTTTTGAGTTATATTTCTAATTTTTCTCTATGGTATTTGTTTTCTTGCAGCTAGTGGAGAAGCTGAAAATTCTCAATCTTAGTCATTCTCATTATTTAACAAAGACCCCTGACTTTTCAAATTTGCCTAATCTTGAAAAGCTAATACTCATAGATTGTCCAATGCTGTCTGAGGTTTCCCATACTATTGGACATCTCAATAAAGTTCTTCTAATAAATTTGAAAGATTGTATCAGCCTTTGTAACCTTCCAAGAAGTATCTATAAATTGAAATCTCTTAAAACCCTCATTCTTTCTGGATGTTTAAAGATTGACAAGTTGGAAGAGGACTTGGAACAAATGGAGTCTTTGACAACCCTTGTTGCGGATAAAACTGCAATAACAAAAGTGCCACTTTCAATTGTAAGATCAAAAAGCATTGGATATATTTCTTTGTGCGGATATGAAGGATTCTCACGCGACGTGTTTCCTTCTATCATTTGGTCTTGGATGTCACCAACGAGTAGTCTGTCACCGCACGTTGAAACATTTGCGGGCATGTCATCTGTTGTTTCTTTAGATTTGGCAAATAGTAGTTGCAGTCATCTATCATCTATTTCAAAGGAACTTTCAAAACTTCGAAGTCTTTGGGTAGAGTGCGGCTCAGAACTTCAACTATCTGAAGATGCAACAAGTATTTTAGATGCTTTACATGTCGTGAATTTTAAGGAATTGGAATCAATTGCAACGACATCACAAATACCAAATATGAATGATTTAGCATTAATTGAATGCAGCAGGCAAGTGCACATTTCAGGATCAAAAAGTTCCTTGAGATCTCTCGTATTTCAAATTGGAATGAGTTGCCAAGTCACCCATATTCTGAAACGGAGCATTTTACAGGTTTCTTTCTCTTTCTCTTTCTCTCCTACATGTATCTATCTATCTATATATATATATATATATATATATTGCTTTATCTTTTTTCAGTTGAATTATTTTTCAATTATATTTGAAAGTGTGTACTATTATATGCCGTCGGTTTAAAATATTGAAAAATATAAAAATGAGATTAACATCTATTTATAAAGCTTGAGCCCCAAGACACATTCTTTCACGTCAATACTATATTTTTTGCCACATCATCCACATTGCTTACGTGTCATTACCTTGTGCATTCTGTTACAATTTAGAAATCACACCCTCCTGCAAAACATGTCCCTCCCCACTGCAAAATGCTCTCCCACTCACTTCCGTTCTCTGTTATGTTCACATAGGTCACTGTCTCATTGTCTCAAGTTTTTTGACCCCACCCTATTGCTTCCCCTTGACCAAATACTACAAATACCTCCCCATTGATAATAGCATAAATTTGAGAGGGTTGAAGGACTCCTACTGTAATCAGATCTAAGCTTCCCGTTAGGTTTTTAGAAGGCCCATAGCTATCTATAACTATAGTTAGCAATTGGCAAAATCAAGCTTCTAGCAATTATTGCATGTATGCTAACATATGTAACACTTGTGCTTAATGTTTACGTTTTGTTCATCATACATGTAATTCTATAATCTCATAATGTCTATTGTGCCAATGGAAGCATGAAGCATCAAATGAAACGTATTAGTTATGATTTTACAGAAGCTTTAATTTACATGCTTTACTCATGAAATCAGGGCAGGGTAGACAAGAACTTAATGGAAGTGACATTATTACTGTCAAGGTAGAATTCTTTGTTTTGACAACCTTTGTAGCATAATCCAACACATCCTTACTAGCCTAATCTATGGTAAAACCCATTTCTTCTCTTATTAGTGCACCTGGAAAACATATGAAGAGCCAAGAATACAAGAGTGTAAAGATTACTAGAGAATGAATTAAAACTTGAAGACTATATTCCAAATTAATGATGCTTTCTTCCTCTAGTGCTTCACTTATTTGTCTTTCTTTTTCAAGTAATTGACAACTAATTTTTGTGCTGTCTTTTTAATTATATACAAAATATGCATCTTTAGTGAGCCAAATACTAAAGGTACAATACAAGTCATCGAAGTACAAAACCTTAGCAACTGAGTGATTTATTATTGAATACTCAATTGATATTTTTCTTATCTTAA
This sequence comes from Spatholobus suberectus, assembly GCA_004329165.1. Classification (NCBI taxonomy): domain Eukaryota; kingdom Viridiplantae; phylum Streptophyta; class Magnoliopsida; order Fabales; family Fabaceae; genus Spatholobus; species Spatholobus suberectus. The sequence continues at coordinate 54,999,254 of CM014732.1, forward strand.
TATATCAGCAGACAGATTATGTTTTAAACTTCTTAATCTGAGTGCTAAATTTTCAACTTCTAGTCAAGATGGCAATACATTTCTTGCATTGGCTCTTGCATTCATCAAAGGAAAGAGCCTTAGTTGCAGTTACTATAATCCCTAAGTATTCTTTTACTAACTGGAGCCATAGCTTTTTGCTTCGTGTCCTCTTCAACTATCACAGTCGGATAGTTCTC
>CM014732.1:55003971-55014992 GCA_004329165.1 Spatholobus suberectus
TCCTACATTAGTTTAAGCTATAACAATGTAGAAATGTGACTTTCTACATCGGTTAATTATAAGCTTAATTGATGTAAAGTGCCAATTTCTATGTGTAAAAATTGACACCTTATGAGCTGATATAAAAAGTTATTTTTTTAATATTTTGTCTATTTTATAAAGTTCTCAACCTATAAATTACAAAAAATAGACTCAAGCAGTCAGCTCAATCATATTTATATGTGTTAAACTTGAAATATCATCAATAAATATTAATATATGCATTAAAACATAATTATATGCTAAAGTACCTACACACTTCAAATAATTCTAAACTACTTAAATTCATTCTACACATATATAAACTTCCTCTACAACTAATTCTAAGCTAACTCATGAACACATTTAAAAGAATTCTAAATTGCATATATACATTTTAAACAAAATAAATTGAAGAGATTACTAATTACCTCAACAGTTGCCTCATTATCCAATGGCTCCTGATCGATAAATAACTGCAACATATAATAACATAACATTAGATCATAAACTATAAAAATAATAATTAATGTATTATATTAACTCATTCCAAGAATCCACTATATATACCCGCTCAGACTATGGTTAACATCCATTACATCATGTAATATGTATGTGCATTTCCCCTTTTCCATACTTAATCGATCTAGATGCCTAAAATGTTGAAGTAAATGTTAATTGTAAATCAATAATACTTAATTAAATTATGAACCTACAAACAAAATGTACTTACATCATCGTACATAACTTGTTTCTAATGTGGTTAGGTATGAATGTTCTTTCATATCATCACGAGTGGCATGTACATTATCCACTTCATGCTCCTCAATGATAGTAGGCATCTATGTTGAAACAGACAAAGTGTCAGAAATACCAAGTGTTGAATATTGATTTTCATGAGCACCATGCATGCTTCTTCCTTGTTGAACACTAATCACCTTTCCTTACAAGGATAATTGACATAAGTAACTTGTTTTGCTTGATATGCCATGACAAAAGGCTCTTCCTTATAAGTTATTTTGCAAAGGTCTATCAAAGTAAATCCTAATTCATGGGTTTGCACACCGACATTGTTGTCAACCCACTTACACTTAAAAACAGGCACTCTAAATGTAATGTAATCAACCTTCCAGATCTCTTCAATGACTCCAAAGTAACTTATGGATGCCATAATAGGGCTTTTATCTTTTGAACTAGAGAAGTGCATGGATGAAGAGAGAAGACGATGAAGAAAGACAAAACCTCAAATTTACTATATTTTGTTATGTATGTCTAAGTTATCATTGTAGTTACTACAGAGGGTCTGAAGTTCTCCATTAAAGGAGATATTGTAACCGCAAATATAGTTTGCAAGCAGAATACTTCTATGGACAATTTTTACCTTACATTATATCTAATGGTAGTTCTCCATTAAAGGAGATATTAGAAATACAAATATAGTTTGCAAGTGGGATACTTCTGTGACAATCTTCACCTACATTATATCTAATAGTAGTTCTCCAACAAAGGAGATATTAGAACTGCAAATATAGTTTGCAGGCAGGATACTTCTATGGACAGTTTTCACCCTACATTATATCTAATGATAGTTCTCCATTAAAAGAGATATTGGAATTGCAAATACAATTTGCAGGCAGGATACTTCTATGGACAATCTTTTGTATTCAAGAAGGGACACAGAACAAGAATCGAGCTTCAGTTGTAGGAGAACATATGGAATGAGGAACACATTGTATCCTAAAGAAGCTATTATCATTGAGATGAATGAGCGTGTGTCCTTAACATCTGCATTGCGATACATGAACTCTTTTACAAAGGCAACACCATTGGCTAGTACAATTACCATTAGTCTACCAAATGAGTTGCCATTTGTGGAAGAGTACAAGATTACTGAGATAGGTTATGTGCAATTCTATTTGGCTCTAGAAATATGTTCATTAGGATTCGGAGGACCCACACTAGTATCCATTCAAAATAATCATAATTGAAAGGAAGTCAAAGGTGCAATGTGGTTAGACACATTAATCTCTAGAAGTTTGCCTACTGGATGATATCTTTCACTCTTAATAGAATTTGTATTCTGTTAACATATGTGTGTTGTATGTCTTTTTACAAGATAATGAATATCGTGAAAAGGTTTCAAATGAGTATGACCTTGATTGTTTTAGGAAATTATAAATGAAAAAGATGAAATTAAAGGCTAAAAATATTGACAAAGGAAATGAGTGTTGGAGCATATAATGCAGTGGTGGCAACTCTAACAGAAATTGTAACACCCCTACTTTTATATATTAAATTATTCTGTATGTTTAAAAATTATTTTTAAGTCATCAATGTATTTAGAACAATTAATAATAATTTTAGAAAATTTTCTAGAATTTATTGAGATAATTTTTGTAAAATGACAAAAATACCCCTAGTTGACTATGGGAACCAACCGGAGACTGTTTGACCTCAAAATATTTTAAAAATTTTATATTAAGTATCTCTCATTATAAAAACTTTATTTTGAGAGAAAAGTAGTGAAAAATATAATAATCCTATTTCAATTCTTCCATTGTTTTTTTATAATATTTGGCAATACAATTCTGAAAAATCGGAAAGGAATTTTGAAATTCTGACTCTTACCATTTTGCTCAAAATTTCAAGAGCTATTTAATCGTGATTTTTAATAATTTTTTCGAGCCGGAGCCTAGAAAAATTAGAAAATGACAATTTTGTCCCTATTCCTCAACATTAAAAACTGACATGAGGAAAAGATTCAATTGACATTAAAATGTCAATTTGAGCTTGGAATTATGTCATGTATATTAAAATATAATTTTGAAAATTTTTTGGAATTTTTTGGAATTTCTATGTAAAATAACCAAAATGCCCTTGCATGTCTAATAAACCAGTCAGTACTAGTTTGACATTCAAAAAGGGTGAAAATGATAATTTTAGTTTAATTATGGGTAAAATATTTAATTTTAGAATTTTTATAAAAATTTTGGTATTTATTGAATTAAAATGGATTTTCTATGAATTTTCTAGCTTAAAAATACAAAATAAATACATATAATTTGAAATAAATTAATAAAAATTAAAATTTATTATTAGAAATTTATTTTTGATGAAAAATAATGTATTTGTCCAGTTTTTCATTAAAATGCATTATTTTGATATTAAAAGTTAATTTTTCAAGTTTAGGTGTTTTTATCGATACCGATTAATTCACCTACAGATAAAATTTGACACATGGAGGCTTGAGACAGCTGGTGGAGCACGTCCCCAACCCTAAAATAGGTGATTCACCACCTATTTGGGGTATGTGTCCCTAAAATTAATTAAAAAGAAATTAAAAATAAGTTTTATTGCATCATTGCTTACATCATCCAAGGGACACCTAACCCCCTTCTTTACCTCTATAAATACTCATGGTCTTGGACCATTTTCAACACCTCTCTGTCTCTCAAACTACCAAATTCTTAGAGAGCTTCTCTCTTTAGAAAAAATTTTCTTTTATTTTGTTTTTATGTTAAAATTTTACTAGTTTTCCAACAACTAGTAAAGTTCTCTTTCTAGGAGCTCTGCATCAACAATTTCATCCTCTCCATCAATTATCTTAGAGGTAATGGGGGGAGTGAAGTTGGTTCTAAATTACTGTCACTTTGCATGTTGGTAGGAAGGGTTTTCCCCTAAACCTGTTTAGGCTTAAATTTTAGTATTGTTATTATTGTTTAAAGTTAAACTTTAATTTTTACTAAGTTGTTACTCTGCCCAAATTTAAATTATTAAATCATGATTACTAAATTGCTACTCTGCTCAAATTTAAATTATTAAATTTTACTTGATAAGCTGTTACTCTGTTCAATTTTAGAAAATAAAAATACATTTACTAAGCTGTTACTCTGCTCAAATTTAGAAAATCAAAATGCATTTATTTAGTTGTTATGCTGCCAAAATTTTAGTAATTATACTATAATTGTTATATCATTATTTTGTTAAAATTTTGGTATAGCACAATTTCTGCAAAATAAGGCAGAAATGTTGATTATACTAGTGCTCAAATTAAATGAGACTAGGGAAACCTCTGTTTGAGAAATTAGGAAGTGATAAATTAGTGAGTAATGTAAAGCAAGTGACATGCAGCAGCATGGCACCCTGCTAAGGAAGCCACAATTTGGTACGCTGAGAAATGAAAGGTAGGGACCCATTTACGGAGGTCTTGGGGGTAGGCACCGAGTGGTGAAAGTCCCAATGGCCAGGGTAGCGCCCTTGAGCCGAGATATTCGCCTGACCAAACTCGATAACCCCGACAACTGATCAGCATTCCAGGATTGGTTTGAGAGTATACCTCTATAAATGGATATCCTAAATTGTTATTTTGTTCCTCAATGATGACGAGGACTGTACCATGTGATGGTGTTGAGAGAGGTATATGTACTCCCAGTCACTTCCCAAGTTCTGTTGAGAACTATTACCCATTAATGGGAAGTATGGATCCATACCTAGTCAAGGATAGTCAGATACAACTTAGAATGAACCTTAGGATCTCTTGTGTTGTCAGTTGTGTTTTATCTTTGTTTTATGGTAGATTTCCTACCGAGCATGTAAAAGTGATTTTAGAACAAAACACCTCACTCCATTATTTTCTTTTCTGTATGATTGGTCGTGATTATTGAAGACGACATTAACGCTCCGTGATACTGAGTACAAGATAGAGAACATCTCAAAGGGGGAAGACCTGAAGACCTATAGTATTTTCTTTTTGTATAAGGAATAGGGTAGATAAATACTGCTCTGTATAGGATCTTTTTGATGTATATAGTGGGCTAGGTAGTATATGTATTTCAATGTACTTTTGTTTTCTGACTGTTATCTATTACTCAAACCATAATGTACAGTTTTATGAAATATATGTATATATCTTTCATATTTTATTACCATTTCTAAATTCTGTTAAGTTTGGAATTTCTTTTAAAACTGGAAAAATTTTACACACATTTTTATTTACTTAAACTTAATAACTAAATTAATATGAATTATATTTAAAATTAAAAGAGTGTTACAGAAATTATCTAAGAGTACGTTTCAAATGAGGACTACAAACTGTAGTTCCTCTCTTTGTATTTCTTTTGACCATTGTCAATAATATAATCAACCAACAAAAAGCTCATAATCACACATAATCAACCCAAGCAAGAATAAGGAAAAGTAAGAGAAAAAAGAAGTATTGTGGTGGCTGGTGGACCGCAAGCGGTGGTGGGTGGTGAGCACACGGTGGTCAGTGGTGGGCCCGAGCTTTAGTGCTCGCGTGTTCATGCGGTGTCAATGCTTCTTCGATGGTAGCTAATCGTTGGCCAATGATGGTGGTCGTGCGGTAATGGATCACTAGTGGAGGGTGGCGATGTTGGTGATGGTGGCGGTCACATAGAGGTGGGTGTTGTCAGTGTTGGGTCAGAGTTACACGCGTAGTGGTTCACAATGGGAGAAAGCTGCACTTTAAATGTTTTACTCATCGATTTCACATCGGTTGGATTAACAATTGATGTAAAGAAACACTTTTTACATCGGTTATATATATAATCGATGTAAAAGATGCTTTTTAACATCAGTTGTACAACAATCAATATAGATTCATTTTAAAAAATTTACAAGATTGCCACAACTTTTTTTTGCTTTGGTTATTAAAGAACCAATGTAAAAGGTGATGTAAAAAGGTTTTTCTTTCCATAAGTGATATCTTAAAAAGATGAAAGAAATCAAGAAGGAAGAGGAAGAGAGAAACTCAACAAAGCATGCTAAGAAGAAATCAAGAAGGAAGAGGAAAAGAGAAACTCAACAAAGCATGTCAAGTCTTCAGTGCCACAACATTGAGAAACCTAAGCGCATTAAGGAGAAAATAAAGGTGCTTTTTGGATAGGCAATTCCACTACCCTAAGAATAGGGCAAAGAAAATAGAGTATTGAAAACTTTGATTAAAAATTACTTTGGAATTAATTAAGAATAGAGTGAAGTTAATTTTTCTTTTGCATTATAAAAATAAAGAAAGGAAAATGTGTTTGATAATTCGTCTTTGTATATTGTTTCTTTTGTGCGCCCTTTACTTTTTTTACAAATAGATCTTTCTAAGATTCATAAAATTTTTCCAACTAAATAAAGTTAAAACAGTGAACTAGTGCATATATTTTTGCTAAGATATTAATTTTAGAAAATAATTATTTTGAACTTATAAAGTTGAAAATTTTAAATTTTTAGTAAACTAATTGGAATACACACTTATATATACTTAAAAAATTAGTTCTTATAAAAAGCAATATATTGCACTTTTACTTTATTATTTATTACTTACTACTTATGTAAACCATTATACATAATGTGCACAATTTACAATATTTTTCAATTAAAAACAAAATGAAAATAATTTCCCTCCAAATCACGAAGGGTTATCTTCGTGTAATCTTCGTTTGCGTGCTTCAATGGTACCAATCCGAACCTTTCCTATAAAGTGCTATAAAAAATTCATCACACCATGTTCCTATAAAGTGCAAAGCTGCTATTGAATACCCTGAAAAATGTATTATATAGGCATAATGAAAATTTTATTATTAAAGAGGTATTAAAATATTCCCACCCATGAATTATTCTACTAAAATATCCGATGCCTTAGTGAAAACTTACTATGATCTTATTGTAATTAAAATTCTATTCCCCGATGATAACAGATCCTCAATTTGTAAGGTGTTTTTTAACTGTTAATCACAAATAAATTTGAATTTTTAATGCTATTTTTGAGAAAACAAACACAAATATGCACTCCGTTCAATTAAAATGAAAACAATTAAAATAAAAGAGTCCACCAATCTATATAGAAACATTAATGGCAGTAACAACAAACGCGTATGTCAACTAGTACGGGATTGTTCCAGTTTAACCAGTTGTCTCAAGTTCGAATCTTTGGTATCCAACTGCATTAAATATTCGGAGAAAAAACTTTGCTATCCATAATAATCTTACTCGACTCGAGTAGGATTGTCTCTTGTGAAAAATACCTGTAGTTCATAAAAAAAATAAAAAAATCAATGGCAGTGATTGATTTGAGGACAAAATAATTGTCAAAGTCACAAATTTTCGGAGACGCCAATTCGGTAGTCGTTCAATTATGAAGAGACAACAAAACACAAATTTGCATTCCGTTGGAAAAAAAACAAAAAACAAAAGTTTAATGTGTTGAAAACATTGGCTCTGTACTCTCTTACTTAGTGGAAGATAGAGAAAAGTCACTGTAAAGAGATCGAACAAGTGGGACACAGTCCCACAGTCTACTTTTACTTCAAAATATATACCATATACTATATCATTTTATATAACTCACCAACCATGTAATATAATAATACGTGCATGTCGCATCCACTTTGGCGGATAGAGTTATCAGATTCCGGAAAACCAACCAAATTAATTAGCAAACTGGGTCTAGAAAGAAAAGCCAAAGCCCGAATTTAAGCGAGTGATAGAGAGAAAGACAAACCCCCATCAGAAAAAGCCATTTTCTTTTAAGAAAATTGTTTTTCCATTGTGGAAAGGGAAAAGGTCAGGAAAACACTTTATGACTCATTCCAAACACACCAAGTTAACGTAACGGATGTGCATCTCATGCATTAAAAATATGCATGAAATACTGTTCATGATCTTACCATTTAATTAATTTATTAAACTATAATTTTTAAAATAATTTATGGAATCATAATTTGTTTTTGAAATAAATTCTGATGATCTGATCCCCGAACGACAATTTACACTCTATATCTGATCTGATCACTTCGCACCGTGGATATGTTCGTAATTAGTGACTCTAACAAAATTCAGAAGATCGACTTTTTCCACCAACACAATTAATTTAAAAATTATTATTGTATCCATGTATTATTATTTTTTTAAAAATACTTAGGTTTTGGTGGTTACAAACTCCTCCTATAAGTTGAATTCTCTTGCGAATGGTAGTATTACTACTGTTTTGATGTTAAAATCTTTTATTAATTTATAGTTTATAATTATTCATTTTGGGTGTTATTTTTGTATAACATGTGCATTTTTTTTTATAAAAATCAATAATATGAATTGCTAATTTTTTTTAGTGAGATTACGATTTAAAATGAAAATAATAAAAGGTAAATTATATATTGATGTAATTCGTTAAACATTTTATTGTAAATTATAATTTTAATGCAGTTTGCATATGTCACATCTTATTCAGTCATAAGAATTCTCAACTCTTTTGATGTTGTTATTTTTTTTATAACGAAACACATAATTGTGCATGATAAAATATAGATAATATTTTTAATTATTTTGTTAGTATTTTTGTAAATCCTTCAATTATGTCAATAATATGATTATCGATTGTGGTTAAAAATGAAAAACATAAACATAAAAGGTAATTATATTAATTTAATTCATCATACATTTCATTATAAATTACATTTTTAATGTAGTTTGTATATTTCACATCCTACTCAGTCATAAGAATTCTCAACTCTTTTGATGATGTTAATTTTTTTTATAACGAAATACATAATAAATTGTGTATGACAAAATATAGATAATGTTTTCAATTATTTTGTTAGTATTTTTGTAAATCCTTCAATTATGTCAATAATATGATTATCAATTTCATCAATAGCATCATTTATAAACGACTAAGTATTAATTGATCTTTCTCTTAATTTATTTTTTTGGTATAGAAAATTTTAGAGGAAGGGGATGGCGCCCTAATCCAAAGCAGGAAAAGCATTCGGACTCAAAAGTGCTTACAAAAATACTTATCTGACAACTGTTGTTGAAAAATATAATATGTGCTATGAAAAATTCTTTTGACAAATATACACCAATTTTTTTTCTCAAAATAGATATTAGCTTGATATCCTTATTTATATTGGGTTGTTTTCTCCTTCTTGATTGTCAATATTTTTTCATCATTAATTTGTAGAAGTCACTTAAATATATTTATATATTAAATAATTTATTTCAATCCAAAGTATTCATAGTTAATGTTTATTTATTGTTTTGTTTAGACACCTATAATTTGTATTATCCTTTGAGCCCACTAGGGTTAGCTTAGTGGTGGAGTGTTTGGTTAGTATGTATAAGATTCTAGGTTCTAACCTTGTTGATGGCATTGTATCGAAAAACAAAAAAAATCAATATTGACCTTTTTTTTTCCTTTTTCACTCCAAAATCAACATTTATTTGAAAGACCACTTAAGAGAATCAAAAGTTAAATCTTTTATTAATAAAGAAAGTTTAACTCTTGCTTTTTTAATCTAAATTTTGAAAAATAATCACTTTTACTTTTTCAAAAGCTATCTCAAAAATAACCAAAATGTAATTACTTGTCCAAAAATAAGTTGAGATAAACACAAGCTTATTTGAACATATGCCATCTTAAAAAATATTTAATGACATTTGAAATTTATTATAAGCCTTTTTACCTCCCAAGAGTAGCAATAATGCAATAAATTAAAATATATAGCAGAAATATCTATATTATAAAAAAAAAAAAATTTAATTCTAGTTTAATATTTTTTTTACTCACAAATCAAATTATAAACGAATTCGTAATATCATGCAATTTCTATTTTGTATTTATTGCAACTGTGCATGTAAGATTTGTAAGCTGATTTTTTCAATTTATTGTTTTCTTTATTATATGTAAACATTTACCAAATTTATTTCATACATAAAAGATTCTATATAAGTTAAATATTGTGTATAGTTTAAATATTTTATTTAATTATTTATAGAAAATAAAAAATTATTTATTACAATTAAATGTAGAAAACCCAAATATAATGAATAAAAAATTGTTTAGATTACATTGTTAATATATAAGAAAATATCAAATAATTTTAAAATTATATTAATATACATTTTAATTTAGTTGCTTTAAAATGTTTTATGAATAACAATAACAAAAATAAGAATAATTTCAAAATATATTTAATTTTATAATAACTCTCCATAATAATATTTTAAGCAATAGTTAAACATAGAAATTAAGAAATAAGTTATTACATATATTTATCAATAGAATTTTGTTATTTTAAAATATGTTTATAACCTATATTTATTATAAATAATGATAAAAAAAATTATAAACTTTTTTAGTGCATATTTTAATTTGGATACTAAATTTGTAATAATCACCTTTCTATTTAATAGTAAGCTGTTTTAATAATTTTTTAATATAAAACTCATAAATATAATAAATTATAGAGTAAATAAATGCACTAATAGTGAATACTATCATCCAATCACAAACTGTCGTGTATGGTAAGTTTGTTGATTTTTATAACAACTACATTAAAAATCATACTAACAGTGATTTTTTATTGGTTGATAATATTTTTTTTTACATTGACAATGCATAAAAATTAACTATAAGTTATTTATAATTAAGGAATATTAAATTTAATAATAATATTTGTAATGATCCACTGTTGTTACAGTGCTACATATAACCCCATACATTACGAAGATGCTTAATAATAAATAATAAATATCAAATACTATTACGATATCATATATGCTATAAAGTACATGTACAAGAGGTGAAATAGTATGAGATACAGGCCAAGTTATACAAAACCACAGGAGATATACAAAATAAAACTCCCTATAGTTGGTCAACTATACAACATATACAAAAACCTCAAAAAGACCACCCAAATTAGGGCCTTCAAAAGTCTCCATCTAAGACCTCCCTCATCCACTCTAAGAAGCTGGATCTACGGACGCTTCGCCCTCTGCTCTCACGCCAAACAACGTGATTATCATAATGACGGCACCATATAACCACAACCAGCAACAACAATAACCAAAACAAGATAAAACAGTAAGGCAATGGTAAGCTTACGAAACAAAAACAAACATAGAACATACAATTCATATCATCAAACCATCATTTACCAATTTGGAATCCAATTCATCAAAGAATGGGTTACATACATTACAACACAACACAC